>BDJD01003557.1:6731-21199 GCA_002564525.1 Rosa multiflora
GAGTTTACATCGAAGACTTTCGATGGTTATTGCATTGGGACTAATATTGGACATCATATTCCCATGAACACACCCAATTGGTCTCGCGGAAACGACTACAATGGTAGCTTGGACATTGGTAATGCGCACTAATCTCCACATATCTGCTTGCGGTGATGTAATATCTCATGCAACTATGCTAATTCGTCTACGACCCACCGCCACTCAATCTACCTCTGCGTTACAGCTAGTGACTGAGTACCAATATCGCACTTACCCATATTTGAGTGTGCTATTTATGTGCCAATTGCGCCGCCACAGTGTACTATGATGGGTCCTTACAGACAAATGGGCAACTACGTTGGATTTGAGACTCCAACAATCGCCCGCCACTTCATGCCCTTGCAAGGCGATCTCCTTACCGCTAGATTTGCGGGTTGTCACTTTGATGAGACAGTTTCTCGTCATTAGGGGGAGATAAGAATACAGATGTTTAACAGGAATGATAGGAATTGTCATGGCCTGTCCCCACTATGTCTCATCTCGATCCTTGTTAAAGTGACGAGATCACACATCTGCTGCAAATATGCCTGTAAGAAAGGACGTCCCTACGAGAGGACATAGCGCCACCCTACACGAAGGTAGGCATGATGCCAATGCCAAAGAAAGTGGCACTCTGGCATTACAGGCCATGGCCCCAGCTAGGATGCATGAGAGGCCTGTGGGTTCGAATGATACTTTGGCACATTCCAATCCTTTGATCATCAAGACTCAAAATCTGTCTCATAAGAATCTTCCGGATTATGGTCATCGTTGGGGGACGCCTCAACGTCAGAACCTATTCCTGAGAATATAGAGCTCTATGAAAATTACACTAGTGTACATGAGACGTGGGATAGAAACTCCATCATAATTGATGATGTAGTTGCGCATTTGTTGCGTATGAGTTTGTTGATTCCGATGATATCGAACCACGCTCCGTTAATGAATGAATGCCAACATAGAGAGATTTAACCTAAATGGAAAGATACTATCTAGGTTAAGATGCATTCTCTATCAGAGAGGAAGGTTTTTGAGCCAGTGATGCCGACACCTTCTAACATAAAACCTATTGACTAATGGTCTTCGTTAGAAAGCGTGATGAGAAAAAGAAATGACAATCTCACCTTATGGAGCAAGGCTTCTCACAAAACGCCCTGGAATCGACTACGATGAGACATATTCTCTCATAATGGATGTCATTGCACTCCATTACCCTGTTTGTTTGGTAATTTCTGAAGAATTGATCATGCAGCTTACAAATGTGGCCACTGCGTATCTATATGGGGATCTAGATATGGAATATACATGAAGGTTCATGGTGAACTTCATTTACCCAAGTCAAGTGGCTCTAGATCACGGAGCGCGTTTACAATAAAGTTGAAATGCTCATTAAAAGTGACTACTTGATTGGGAAGGGATATGACCCTGTGTTTCCATAACGAGTTTCGGATTCTATCGTGGTTCATATTGGACATGATCTTCATTGGAAGCCCTTATAGAGTTTGAAATCCGATTTTGAGATGAAGGATTTTGGGAGAACACGATTATATCTTGATTTGGAACTTGAGCATCGTGTCGATAGATGCTTAGGCATTTTGGCAAGGTCAAGCCTTCAAGCACCCCCATGATCGTCCATAGTTTTGATCCTGAAAAAGGATCCTCTTCGTCTGAAGGATGATGACAAAGATGTGCTAGAGGCAGAAATGTCTTACTTGAGTATAATAGGCGCATTGTTGTACTTAGCTTAATGCACAAGACCTGACATCTCATTTGCAGTGAACTTGTTAGCTAAGGTATAGCTCAGCACCAACGCGACGCCATTGATTGGTGTAAAAGATATCTTTCAGTACTTGAGATGTACGATTGATATGGACTTGTTCAATCCTTACAGAGAGATGATGGATTCGGACCCATCACACACCAGGAACGCCGCCAACAGTAGCCTGCGTCCACTATACCCATCCCAAAACAACATGTGTTTTGGAAGGTTTGCTAATATTGGGCATCTCTCTGACCCACACAAATGTCATTCCCAAACTGGTTAAGTGTTCACCATGGGTAAAGACCGTGATATCTTGGAGGTCTACAAAACAGATTCTAGTCGCTATATCTTCGAACAATGTAGAGATTATTGTTCTTCACTAAGTGCTTTATGAATGTATATGGATTGGATGACAGGACCTACCCCGGATTTCACCTTGAAATCCGAAGTGGCCCTGCGGGGACCAACTTAGAAGAAATTCTATCAACAATTTGGCGGAACTCCCTCTAAAAGTGGATTACCCAAAACCTGTAGAAAGACATTTACACTTCTAAAATAATCCACCCTTAATCTTCTGGAGCCACCCTGCTCCCTAAATCACAACATCTCCCGTTTCACAAAACAAATATCAGATCAATCTGATGTACAGGTGTACAAGAAGATAGAATACATTCATACAAGATAAAGGACCGATACTTTTATAATCCGGAAGCTATGACAGCTATGCCTTAATCCCATGTACACTTGACCTCAAGCTAATCTGGCCTGCAAACTGGGCATTTGAAACGGAAGGGCCCAGTGGAAAAGCATTTGAAAACCGTTAGAGTGAGTGTATGAAGAATAAGTAATTTCGAATAAACAAGTGAAACTTAATGCTTTCCCAAGTTATTCTCTAAAACCTCGCATGCAATAAAAATCTTAGAAACAGTCTTAATCATCATCTTTATTGAAATCTCAACTATGTCCTGTCGGTCATCTCGAAATCTCTTTAAAATCTCAAATCATATCTCAAAATAGACAATGACTAAAGGGGTCTGTTGATTAGTCTATGCCACCTGGAGGGAACTGCCGACTAGTGACGCATCAGAGGGGATTGCTTCCTGGTGATGGTCAGAGGGGACTGCCAACTAACCATAGGCAGTTAGAGGGGACCGCCGACTAACTACTTCATGCCATCTGGAGGGGACTGCCAACCAGATGATGCATCAGAGGGAACTACCGACCGGAATATTCTGGAAGGGACTACTGACCAGAATATTGTCTGGAGGGGACTGCTGACCAGACTTACCTGGAGGGGCCTACCAGGTATGCATGCATGCGCTGACTTATTTACCTCCTCAATAAACTGGAATCAACCTCTTTCAAATAATTGATTTCGGAAAGAAACTCGATATTAATTCACTTAATCATCAATAATTCATCGAAAGCATAACTCAGGAATTTCTCGATAACCCAAGCTCAATATCTCAACAAATCCTCGAAAGCACAAATCCAATACTCGATAAATCAATAAATGCTTTTGGAAAGAAATCTCAATATATAACTTCAAAGCTGATAAATTCGGAGCTCACAACTTAAGAAATCTTGATAATTCAATCATGCTCAAATATTTGATAAAACATTCGTACTCGTGTATCCTCATATAAATCGATATTCGAAATCAATAATTCTCATAATATTTTCTTAATCAATCACTTCCTGAAAATCTCTTGTTAACTCAATAACTCAAAAATAAATAGCTTGAAAATCTATTGAAAGCCCTCAGGAAGGAAATCCACTAATAATCCTGTAACTCATAAAGCATAATAAATCTCAAGAAATCAAGCTCATAAAATCATAAAACTCAATAATTCAAATAATAAATTAAACCTCAATTAGAAACTAATAATATACTGCATGCACAATTAATTTAAAATAAATGTCCACTCACGGTTTGCGGCTACAACGGCCGTCCAACTTTCCCGTCCTCAAATCGCATATATGTCGTCCTTAAACCTGAAATCTCCAAATTTAGCTCAAATCTTCGATTCACCTTCCTCCAGCTGAATTGGAACATGAAACTTGGTGGATTAGGACAGTGGAGGAAGGGGCTAAAAAGCCCAGATGGTAGAGTCGTCTAACAAGGCCGGAAAATCGCAAATTGACTGGACAACCAAAAACGAGCTTGCCAGAAATCAAGCTTGCTGCGCCATATTCTGCCATTATCATCGTGCATCGTTGCCACATGGAGGAAGAGGAAGATGAGACGTCCATGGGAGCCCGGTTGCAAGGCCGGGGGTGGCCGGAAACATCGGTGGTGAGGCCAGGAAGCCCATTGCCGGCTATCTCACTCTCTTTATCTCCTCAGCTTCCAGAAATTGAAGCCCCCGAAAATAATGGGTTTCCCCTTTGGGAAACCCCCATATACCAAAAAAAAATCCCCAATTTACAAAATTACCATTGCATTCTAACTTATATAACTTTTTCGTTACAGCTCCGATTTTAACGTGCTGCATGTCCACAAACTCGATTTAACGTCCTCTACGACTTTCATGAAGGAAATTTTTTAAAATTTTGAACTGAACAAAAATTCAACTTTTAGGGCCCCCTAAAAGGTCGAAACGGAGCCAAAAAGTAAATGTAAGTGTCGTTTACCAATCGAAAGACTCGTAAACTGGTAAATTTAGGTTCGGAACGTTACATTGGATCCATAGTTACGCATGCTTGAACAATTGTAGTTTGAAGTCTACCACAGATGAGGCTACAAGCATTTAGGATAATGTTACTTGTTTTGAACAAATGAAGCAAGACTATATCAAAAGTGACAACACCAAGGATAATCAGCAACAATAGACTCTCCTCTAGATCAAAGTGAAATAAGTTCAATCTGAGGACAGTGTGACAGACTTGTTCACTAAGTCATTGCCTAAATTCCACTTTCGAGAAACATGTTGGTAGCATCGTTTGCGGAAGTTATCCCTGACCGTAGTCATAAGGGGGAGATGCAGACATCAATGGGAGATGTCTACATGTATGGTCTCGAAATGTGAAGGGTGTGTTGTGCTCCTTTTCCCCTTCGACCGAGGTTATTTTTGTCCCACAAAGTTTTTGTTACTCGGCAAGATTTTTAATGAGGCAATGAGAAGAGCACCATGTTTGGGCGACCAAGGGGGAGTGTTCAAGTAAATCCAGAATATGTGTTTGACCCAAACTCTAGGTTACTTGACCTAGTTGTAATAGGGTTAGGAATTAGAGATATTCTCGGAGATATTTAGAGATATCCGATTAATTGTACGGTTAACTTTCCTTGTACAACTCTGATTCTATGTCTTGTAATCCTCTATATAAAGAGGCCCCTATTATCAATGAAAACACGACTCAATTATCTCATAATTTCAGTTTTCCTTAAACATAGAATTAGTTATAAGAAAACAAAAAATAAATTTTCAAACGAAAACAAGCGTCAAGTGAAAGTAAATTAGAAAATCTACAAATATCTTCAAATTTAGTAATTCAATTTTTTAGCTAAGTAAGTAACTAATTGAAAAACAAATTAAAATAATATTAGAACCCTATTAGTTTGATAATTTTATCATATGTTGTTCTAAGAAAGATAGAAAAAAATATAATCCATCATGAATTCAAATTTTCAAATCCTAAATTTCTACTAGCTGATTAACAACTTGCATATATAAGCAACAAGTCCAATAAATTGGACAATATTCATACTTAGTTAATTGGACTTGTACTTGGAATATGTGAAGATTGAACTTGTGGGTTGCACGCTTGCACTTCATCAACAGAATATTCTTGCCATTTGTCAAGAATCAATGCTGCAAAATAAAGAAAGATATATAGGTGTCGTTTGGTGCATGGGTCTTGGCCAAAACCAATTATATAGTGTATCAAGATGAGAAAAATAAACATTTGACTGGGGGCCACTGCCCCCACCGGTCCCAACGTGGGTCCGTAAGTGGTTGGCGACTTAGAGGTTTTGTCGATTCCTCCAAATTCTATTAGAGCAAGTTCATCCGTTGAAGTCACTGGGTCAATACTATTCACTGCGTTTTGCCTTTCATTTCCACCATCTATGTCACTTTGTCAGATACTATTCACAAAAGGTCACCAAATGTCAGTTGGCAGGTCATGAAATTGACCCAGAAGGTGACCCATAGTGATATTTTATGAACAATATCTGACCAAGTAACCTAGATGGTGGAAATGAAAGGTAAAAAACAGTGAATAATATTGACCCAGTGACCTTAACGAGTGAACTTGCTCTTAGGTCTAAATAGTGTCTATAGTGACTTTGGGTCCCCTCCAGGGAATGCTATTTAGACCTATATATCTAGCTTATATTGACGAAATCTATAGAAAATGGGAGAGCTCCCGTGTTTAGTTAATTTATTTTGTTTTCTTACTTGCTTTCAGGCCTTGTGTAATAATAAAAAAAAAAGGATAATAACCATTTACACAATTTTAGGATAAAAATTACCCACTCACCCAAACACTCTAAGAGATTGCCCATTTTGTTACTTCCCGAACCTAGAATTAACGATTTACTCACTAATTAGACGGTAAATGTCGACTATTATCAATTTTTACTTTTTATCGATACTTTAGTGGCCCTAAAAGGTTGACTTTTGTTCAGGGCCGTTTATGAGAAAATTTCCTTCATGAAAGTTGTAGATGACTTTAAACCGAGTGCGTGCATATGTGGTGCATAAAAATTGGACTTAGTATGTGAGAGTTATGGCCGAAAACGTAAACGTTACTGTTCATGATAATTAATATATATATGGAAGTTACTGTTGGTAGATTTCCATTTTCGGAAATTCTACCTAGCTAGCCCGGTAACTCTCTCTTCTTCTTCCCCGACTCTTCCTCCCCTTCGACCCCGATTTTCTTCCTTCGATTTCTTCCCCCTCCGGCCAACCCACGACGAAATCCGGACATCCCCGAGCTCGTCTCCTCCCCCTTATTGCATATGTGGTGGTGTTTTGCAGAGATTTGGCCGGAGGAGCTTGATTTTGAGCTGGGAAGGTTACTGTAGCAATTTATGGCTTTCGTCGATTTCCGGCAATTCCGGCCACCTCCGGTCACCAAGTTAACGTCGAAGGTCGGGTTTTTGCTGGAGATCATTTCCCCTAAAGTCTTGCATTCCAATTTGCCGTGTAGAGGCCGAATCGACAATTTCAATCCCTAGGGTTCTTGAGTTTTCTAGGTTATCTTCACCGGCCGGATTCGACTATTTCCAGGTAAAATTTGGAGGTGTTGTAGTTGAGAAAATTAATCAGTGGGTTGAGTTGTTGCTGTACATGGAATTTGGTAGCCGGTTGTGGAGGTTGGTACCGGCGCGTGGGTGCCACCCGCCGTCACTGTTGGTGGCGCGTGGGTGCCACCCGCCGTCACTGTTGGTGGCGCGTGAGACGATGTTTAGCCGGTCTTTAACTTCTGTTGTTGAGCTAAATAATCAATTATACATTTAGTGTTCATAATTGTAGCTTTGGGATAGAATCGGAGTAGAGTGAGTATGAATTTCAATGTTTGTTCAAGGGTGGAAATTGTTAATTGAATTACGAGGAATCCATCCATCGGATTTCCTTGATTCAGCCCTAAAGCCCATACATTAAGGGAATGACATTAGTGAAGAAGATTGGGACGTTTTGGGCATATAAAGACAACGTTAGGGTTTTGTTTTATTTATCGTAATTTAGTTTTCCATCCAGTAATTATGGGTTTACGAACGTTATATTGTACAGGACGTGAGGAGGATTCCCTCGAGGAGGGTTCGGATCGACGGCAGGCTTAGCCGTACACTGTGAGTGGACTTTTTTT
Organism: Rosa multiflora; assembly: GCA_002564525.1. Classification (NCBI taxonomy): domain Eukaryota; kingdom Viridiplantae; phylum Streptophyta; class Magnoliopsida; order Rosales; family Rosaceae; genus Rosa; species Rosa multiflora. Next base: position 14,332 of record BDJD01003557.1, read on the forward strand.
TTCAAATAAATGATGCATCCATTTATTTATTAAAGTATGCTCTATTAAATTGTCATATTACATTTCGAGCACATGATTTATTTTTGGAGATTGATTTCGCTTTATCCCATATAATTGATTTTGATAGTGTTTTGTTTCCGAAGTTGGTTATGATTTATAATCCTACTCGACGAATTATTATTTCCGATGTGATTTCCGGATTTATACTATTTATATTATATTTATATTCGTCGATTTGAGACTTTATTTTCGAAATAAGTTTTGCTGGAGTAAATCTTTATATTTATTTATCGACTTTCGGTTTTGGCATTGGGAATGCCTTATTGATAATCTAATTATTCTCTTAGCGTGTGGGACACGCTGTTGATTTATACGACTTTTTACGAGAATTTCCGGGTACGGTTGGGAATCGTACCCGTGTTTTCTTTATTCGTGGGACATGGGGAAGTCTTTTAGATTTGTTGGATTTGAATGGTTTTTACCCACCAAACCTGGGTCGCTATATTTTATTGCTAGCTAGCCTATTAGTACTCCCCCCTGCTTACTATATGTTCGTGGGTGAGTAAGAGCAGAGCAAGGGATGCTCCAGAGTGCGGGACACTCCGACCCGAGCCTGGGAGGCTCCCTTCTTTCGTATGGTGAAATTTCTTCCCCATATTTTATCGTTGCTTAACTAGCGGGGCTAGTCTGATTTTCATTATAGCCAGCGGGGCTGGTCTTGTCTTCTTGAGAAACGATATTTCGATTTTACAATATATTTGTTTTTCGAATCTTGTGACTAGCGAGGCTAGTCGGTTTACCATTTTGAGATTCTTAGATTTAAAGCTGAATGTGTTTTCTAATTGTTGCATGCATCGGTTTTTAAGTGAGTAAATGCGGGAAAGTATAAACTCTTTTTTCGTTACGCTTATTTATTTTGTCCACTCACGCTAACGTTTTTATGTACTTTCCCCCTGGGCCCTTTGGTTTCAATTGCCCAGATCGCAGCGTTGCTGACCGGCTTAGGAGTTGAGGCTAGCTCCAACTTTGCCATCTATCCTCAGTAGGTTATTTATTAACCTACCTTATGTATCATATTTCAAGTGTGTTATATAGATTGCTCTGATTACCTTAAAAGGTTGGATTTATACATTTGTATAATTATGAGGGTATGGGAGTTGTATAATATTGGAGGAAGTTGAAAGATTTGATTTGCTAGGTTGTAATTTATATAAGTGGTTATGTTTGTGTAGTACGGTGTTTATACTTGGAAATTTGCGGATTGTTGCTAGGAAGCAGGGTGGCTTCAAGCATTGAAATTTATTATACTTATAAGTGTTTTCAGCAGGTTTAGGATTGTCCACTTTTAGGGGAAGTTATGTCGAATTTTCCCGATAAGTGGGCCCCGCAGTTCCATCTTGGAGTTAGGAGGGTATTTCCGGGGTGAGTCCTGACACATTTACCCAAACGCTCTAAGAGATCATTTCCCTAATACCCAATTAATTATTTTTTTATTCATTTTAATTTATTTTTGGGACATTTTTGCCCTCTCCTTCTTTGTCACTTAGAGAGAAAAGTTATCGAAGACCTTGCAGGACTCTGGTGACTAGTGGCCGGCCGTAGATTCAGGCGATCGGTGACAGAAATCTGGCGACCGGATACATTACTGGTGACCGGATTCCTGCGTCTGAATTTATTGCCTCCTAATAATACCCAGTAACCATATTATTGCCTCCAAATAATCATATTATTGCCCCCAATAATCATATTATTACTCCCAAATAATCATATTATTGTTCCCCAATAAACAGATTATTGCCCCTAAATAATCATATTATTATCCCCTAATAAACATATTATTCTCCCTTCCCCCTTCAGATAATAAATTTTCCTATGTTAATTACAAGTAATAAGAAGATAAAGTTGTACAATTTGATACATTAAGGAATAAGAAGAAGAAGAGCACCACACTACAACCATTTTCAATTGGGCCCATTGTAAAGCTAAAAGCAGCTTTCACATGAGAGTTTAATAAGCATGAGCTTTACTGTAAAAAAAAAAATGTATGAGCTTGGAATAAGAAATTACAAGTCTATGTTAATCAACTCATTACAGCACTATGTGGGCAGCTGGAAATAGTGAAACCCAGCCACAATACCACGTGAAACCCAGCCACCGTCTTTAGATTTGGGAATTTGGTTGCCATTCATCATCAGCTCAAGAAACGTCGAGACACCTAGTCCATTTCCAGAGCTGAACGGAAGCGACCTTGGGTTGTCAAGACTCTAGTCGCTCATGTCAAGAACCTAGTGATTGTGCAGCAGAGCCTCACTACGGTGGCCTCCTTGTGGACATCTCCGACGTGCTTCAAAAGCTAGCCGAGCGAAGGCAACGCGCCGTGTGAGGCTTGTAGGAAAAACGACGATATCGGATTCTCTGACACCGGTCGGAATTTCACCGGAAGACTACCGCCAAATTGAGGAGGGAGAAGGAGAGATCGGGGGGGGAGAGAGAGAGAGTGAGATCTGGGATTTGGATCGGGATAGAGAGATGTGGTTAAGTGGTTTTAGTGGCAGAATGGTAGATTTGTAATTCATTAATTGAGTGTAAGATAAAATTGTAATTTTACCCTTAAATTAGGTAAGTGGGCATATTAATCTCTTAATGGAGTAAGTGAGTTCATATTAACTCAAATATGAGTATTTGGTTAAAATCCCAAAAAAAAAAGAAAAAAAAGAAAGAGAGTGACAAATTTCAATATTGAAATAGGCCATAATAATTAACGGCCGAAAGTCTATCTTTTCTTATCCGAAAGAACAGAGAGTCAAATCATTGCTTCCACTAATAATCGAATACAGTCGTCAATGGTTAGTTTACATACTACCGTGTCTGGCCGTATTGATTATCATCCTGGGATTCTCATTTCTCAAAAGCCGGTTCAACTGGAGCAGGGGGGCGAGACTGAGAATAGTGTTTATGATACATTGATACTTGGTCATTCACATTTGGCAGCTTAGCTCGATGGCGGACGGTATTGAGGAGCTTGCGGACTCCGAAAGTCTGGTAATTCATTTATCTTTCTGTGTCTTTCTACTTCTCTATCTGGATACGACTCATATGAGTATGACTATTGTTGAAGTTTTGAAATACTAAATGGATTTTCGATAAATATGTTACTTCCAAAAGGATCTAAAGAGACACAAATGGGTTGGCAGGTTCTGCTCCTTCTTTCTTTGGTGGTAAGATGGAGTACAAACCTACTAACTTCCCTGAGATCAGTTAAAAGAAAGCTTAGCCAAAAGGATCTAAAGAGACACAAATGCGTTGGCGGGTTCTGCTCCTTCTTTCTTTGGTGGTAAGATGGAGTACAAACCTACTAACTTCCCTGAGATCAGTTAAAAGAAAGCTTAATTAGCAGCAGTATTTGGTCTAATGCTAACATTGCTCTTTATTATAAGTGGATGATTTGTATCAGATAATTCATATCTATATGTTACTACATAATTACATATACATGACCCTTCTAATGAGGGATCCTCTTTTTTTGGCTATATTAAGGTATCATTCGTTAGACCTACTTTTCAATTACATATTATTTTAACCGTTTAATTTTTAGGTATACATGCATCAGTAGATCATCTCTACAAATTTTCAGCCAAATTAATAATCATTAAAGCATTCATAATTGCAATTCATAATTATAAATAAGAACGGTTCAGGTTGGACAGATTCGGTTTGTCAATTGATTTTTTTCTAGTACGATGCCTTAAGGATTATCAATTTGGCTGAAAATTTGCAGAAATAATCAATACATTAGGACCTAAAAAAATAAATCGTTGAGATGATGAAATACAATCAAAAAGTGGGTATCATAAAGGATCCCTTAAAATGGTTTAAAAAAAAAGAAAAAAGTATCTCTTAGTGGAAGGACACTCGTTACGTATAACATTCATAATATGGTGGTTGTTAACATGGTGCTCCCTAAGCATGTGGTTTGTTTTCCTCATCTGCTGTCCTTTTACATGAACAGCGCGAAACGGAGATGAGCTTTGGATCCTATATACATAAACAGCCAGAGAGCGAGATAAGCTTTACCCAAAAGATTTATCGAAAGAAACTTAAGTGGACCACCGAAATCGAAGAAAAGCTCCACAATGTGCGGCCGTGGAACTTGGGCATCTACAGAGTTCCAAATAGACTTCGTCAAGTCAATGAGGATGCCTACAGCCCTCATGTTGTCTCCATCGGTCCTTTCCATCGACACAAGCCTAACCTAGTAGCTATGAGAGAGCACAAGTCGCGTTATGCCCTATACTTCTTTAAGCAAGCACAAGAAATAGCACAAAAACGAGCTCTAAGTTTCAGCTTTGGATCGCGCGAGTCTTCCGAATGCATGAGAGAGTGGGCGACTGTTATTTATGATTCGGACGCAGAGGTTCGTGGAAGCTACGCTGAAGATATGAGCAACATTGATCAGGAGGAACTAGCAGAAATAATGTTGGTCGATGGTTGCTTCTTATTAGAACTTTTCATCAGGTTTTACCTATACGTGCACGGGAAGTTAGAAGGCCCTGAATCTGATCCAATTCTAGAAAGTGCTTGGATGATTGCAGATCTACGGCACGATCTGGCATTGCTTGAAAACCAAATCCCCTTATTTATTATACATGATTTGTATGATGCTATCAGTGGTCATCAGATTCTTGTCGACAATGATTTGCCTCCGCCACATGGCCTTGCTCTTCATTTCTTTCAACCTGTGAGCCTCAAGGCAAGCATTGTAACAGAGTGGAGACTTGAGTACAAGCATTTGATGGATATCTTGCACAAGTTCTATTTCCTTCCGACTAAAACTACGGACTTGTCTATGAGGCTCAATATGGAATTGATCCCTGCGGAGCAGCGCCTTAGGGCAGTCCAAAAGAATAAAGTATGGGGATTCAATTATTGTGCCTCCGAACTTTTGGAATCTGGAGTCGAGTTTGGCATTGGCTCCAGCCAGGACCAGTTGCTGGACATAACTTTCCGTGAGGGAGTAATCAGAATTCCACCACTGTTTATCCACGAGACGACGAGTTCGTTGTTGAGGAACCTGATTGCTTATGAGCAATGCAGTCTTAGTAGCACGCATGACGTTACATCATATGCCTGCCTCATGAAGAGTCTCATCGTGTAAGTATTTTTGGCCTATTACCATTCAACACATGATTTCCCACTACGACAAGGAAACCGGATCTTAAAGGAATCAAAGAGAAAGGTCACAAGATCGAGCCAAATCGAGTCACTGATCTTGAGGTTAATGTGCATTCATTCCATATTGGTTGATATAAATCTAAATTGATATGCATATAGGTTATATTGAGTCAATAATCTTTTTTGCATTAAAATGGTTTTTAACATGCATATCAATTTGAGACCTTGTTAGGAAAGTATCGATTGCACATTCAAAAACTGTTTTAAACCCTTCTATATTTATCTTAATAAATTATTAAGAAAAGATTTGATTGAGGGGGAGTTTTTCTCCCTTATAAAAGGGTTTCAAAACTAATGTTTTTGTTAAGGTTTTTGACGGCATAAACTGGTTGTCTTTGAACTTCTTGCTTTGTTCAAATTGTTTTTGAAAAACCCTCTTTAATTGTTTCATGTGTTACGTTGCATAATCATTCACATTCACTCTCAAGATCAGTGATTCATTTGAGTGAAATGAAGGTTGAAGATTGATTGCCTGGAATGTTGAATTTAGAGTTAGAACGGTTGTAAAACAAGTTAGCATTTGTTGCTAAGAGAAAGTGTTTGTTATGAACAACACTACTTGTGTTCTGTAAACTCTAACGTTTAATATTGGATTGATTTTTCGTGTTGGCTACGTTAAAAGCCACGCAGTGAAGTTTCCTCAGTGGAGAGGTTTACACTGCGTTAGCAAATCTTCGTGTCATGTATCATACTTTCGTTAATCAAACTCATTGAGATAAAAGATTTTATCAACACCTGTTTCATCTAGTATTTACAATCTTCTTTTGGAAAAAGATTTTGTGAAAGAGTATCCGACATTGCTTGAGGAGCTGCAACTTATGAAGAAGAAGAAGAAGAAGGCGAACCTTGAAGCTTTGGAGAAGTTTGGGCGCACTTGTTTGACCGAGTACTATTTGCCATATAAGTTGAAGTATCTCTTAACCGACACCGACTAAAGCAACAGATCGATTAACCATGCTATGTAGGAATTCATATTTTATTTTTTAAATCAAGGTTTTTTGTAGCATTTATATTTTTTTTGGAGAATGTAGAATTTGATGATTTATAATAATAGTACCATTGGTGCCGCTTATTATAATTTTGAAATACTAATAAAGCTTTGTGGGAGTTTTTTCTGGCTTTGCAGCCATTCTGCTAACTTCAGGTCGTCATGTGTTCTTAATTTTGTTATTTTTTAGATAAGTTATGTCAACTTGCTAAGAATTGTGACAATGACCTCGTCCCCCTTACTGTAACTTTGCAATGCCATATTAGTGTTTAAACTAATGCTTCTGTTCAAATAACAAAATGTATCTGTATTCTGTGCACATATGGGCAATTGCTAGCTAAAATCCTCGATTCAATTACTCCAAAAAAAAAAAAAAAAAAAAAAAAATCATCCTTGCAAGATCAAGAATCAGGAAGATCTTGTGTGGTACCATAAGGAGAAGGAGCTAGAAAGGGTTCATGTCTTCCTAAGAGGGCTTGATGAGAAGCATAGCAGTGCCAAGGGAGAATTGCTCAGAATGACAGACCCTCCTAGTTTGAACACAGCTTTTACATACATCCGCAAGGATGAGTCTCAGCAGGAAAGTGTCAAACATGCACAGGTTGAAGTATCTAGCCTAGCCATTCAGGCCAAGTCACCTGCACCTTT
>BDJD01003558.1:7534-32006 GCA_002564525.1 Rosa multiflora
ACTTTTTTGAATGGTGATTTATTGGAGGAAATTTACATGTCCCCTCCTCCTGGTCTTCGGCGACAGGGGGAGCATCTCGTGTGTCGCCTCTACAAGTCTTTGTATGGACTAAAACAGGCCTCTCGTCAATGGTTTTCTAAGTTCACAGAGGCCATCCTTGCTGCTGGTTTTTCTCAGTCCAAAGCTGACTATTCCTTATTCGTTCGCAAGCATGGTACATCTCTCACTGTATTGTTAATCTATGTGGATGACATTTTGATAACAGGAAACAATATGGAGTCTATTAATGCTCTGAAACAGTTCCTCCATACTCGTTTTCGCATCAAGGACCTTGGTGATTTAAAATTCTTCCTTGGCATAGAGGTAGCTCGCTCCAAGAAAGGCATTTACATATCCCAACGCAAATATGCCTTGGACATTATCAAAGATAGCGGCTACTTGGGTGCTAAGCCGGTTGAGTTTCCCATGGAAGAATCCAAGCTTTCAGACAAAGGAGAATTACTTAAAGATCCTGCCTCATATCGACGTCTAGTTGGTCGGCTAATTTACTTGACCATTACTAGGCCCGACATCACATACTCAGTACATATTCTTAGCCGGTTTATGCATGAACCTCGCTTGCAACATATGACTGCTGCCCTTCGAGTTGTTCGTTACTTGAAGTCATCTCCTGGTCAAGGTTTACTTCTTCATGCCAATAATTCTTTAAACCTGAAGGCATTTTGTGACTCTGATTGGGCGGGTTGTCCTATTACCCGCCGCTCTACTACTGGTTATTGTGTGTTTCTAGGAGATTCTTTAATTTCATGGAGAACCAAAAGGCAAAAGACTGTGTCTTTATCAAGTGCAGAAGCTGAATACAGAGCAATGGCAGGTACTTGCTGTGAACTTACTTGGCTACGCTATTTATTGACTGATTTACATTTGCCTGTTCCAAGTCCTGTTGTTTTACATTGTGATAATCAGGCTGCATTGCACATTGCTAAGAATCCTGTGTTCCATGAGAGAACTAGGCATATTGAAATGGATTGTCATTTTATTCGGGACAAAATTGTGAAAGGTGAAGTTGTTACACGATTTGTGATTTCTTCACACCAATTAGCAGATGTGTTTACAAAAGCTTTGGGAAAAGAAAAGTTCAAACAGCTCATGAGCAAGTTGGGAGTTATTGATATACACTCTCCAACTTGAGGGGGAGTGTTGGAAAGTAAATCTTGCAGTATTGAATTGGGATTGTCTTGATATGCAAGAATATATTTGTTTTAAGTTGATTTGATTTGATTTGATAGGATAGTCTATACAGTTTTGATTCCAATTGTAATTGTGTTAGTTGTCTTTCCTTACTGGTCTCCTAACTTGTTGGAGAACCACGAGATGTATAGTAGGTGCTCTGTATATATGTTACATGATTGAATACAATTGATTCATTCCTTCATCCCAACTCCAGAGCTAAGCAAATGGAAATGTTTAGTGACCCTATAATTCAGCTTCAAGCACTTGTCCCACTCCATGTGTGGAAGCATATCCCGGCCAGTATCTAGTTATCATCTTCATCATGAAAAACGACACCTCCCGATCCAATTTCATTGGTAAAACTTTGATATGTCCATGCATCATTTGTAGAATCGCTGTAAATCCATATGTAATTAGGATATCTTGTAATTATAGAAAATCCTGTAATTATGGAAAGATTGTTTCCTATTAGAGTTAGACTACTCCGTTGTACTTGTATATACACCCCCATTATGGGATGAATATTTTCATCGAATTAACCCTGAAGTGAAGTATTCTTTTCTACTTGGTATTAGAGCAGGTTCAATCCTTTGAACTTGCGCTGCATCTTTTGAATCCTGAAGAACTCTACAAACCGTTGCGTACTATCACCATTGAAATCAAACCATCCCTGAATTTCAAACCACCATCACCCTACCTTTTTTCGGAAAAAGAAGAGGAAAAAAAAAAAAAATTTCAAAACATTCATATCCATCTTGAAACCCTAGAAAATCCAATCATGCGAAAATCCTGAATTCTTTAATGGTGCAATCAGAGAAACAGGTTATGGGGCATTCGGTAGCTACCAAATTTTCTGTTATGGCTCAACGCAAACAGGGTCCTCCTTCAAGCTTCTCAGGACCTTCTCCACGCCGTCCTCTAGGTAAACCAAATCCATATTCAAACAAAAGGTGCATTATCAATGGGGAATTATGTCATAGCAAGGAGCGGTGCTATGAAGTGATTGGTTATCCTGATTGGTAGACTTCACCAAGAAACCGCGAAAAAATCTGGACAAGGCCGTTGTTGCTACTACAGAGGAAGTTTACCTAGACAATGCCTCCGGTAATGTAGCGCAATCAGGTATGAAGGGTAAGGTTACTTTTAATAGTACATGGATAATTGATACAGGTGCATCTGACCATATGACCCTAGTCTTGTGAAAAACCTTAGATGTTCCCCTCAAAATGTTGTCTCTATTGCTGATGGTACTCCAACTTTGGTCACCGGAGATGGTTCTATTGCTTTATCTGATACCTTAACCCTTGAATCTTTCGTAGTTGTTCCATCAATGGCTTATAATCTCATGTATGTTGGCCAAATTATTTTAGCTCTTGCATGTATTGTGACCTTCTATCCGTCTTTTTGTGTGTTTCAGGACATTCTGACTCGGCGGATTCTTGGTTATGGTGTTAGAAGGGGGAAATTATACTAGCTAGATCTGACAGAGACCGGAGAGAAATAGAAGCATCTTTTAGGACAAGCTGATCAGATCAACGGGGTAGAGAATGTGAAGGAAGCTGTATGGTTATGGCATCACCGTTTAGGTCATCTATCTTTTAGTTATCTTAAGAAGCTACAACCTCATTTGTTTTCAGTTGTCAGTGATTTGGATTTACATTGTGACATTTGTGAACTGGCCAAGAGTCACCATAGTTCATATTCACCAAGTCTTAATAAAGGTCCTGTTCCTTTTATGAAGATTCTTTCTTATGTCTGGGGTTCTGCGAAAATTCTTTCTCTTTTTGGAGCTCAGTATTTTGTAACATTTATTGATGATTGCACTCGCATGACATGGGTGTCATAACTGAAGAATAAGAGTGATGTATTTGGGATGTTTACCGAATTTCATAAAATGGTGGCAACTCAGCATCAATAATCCATCAGAGTGTTTCAGTCTGACAATGGTGGAGAGGTTGTGAATGGCCCTATGATTGAGTTTTGCCAGTCACATGGAATTTGTCATCAAACCTCCAATTCTTATACTCCTCAACAGAATGGTTTAGAAGAACGGAAGAACAGGCAGTTGATGGAAGTTGTTCGTGCTTCCTTATTTGGCATGAATGTACCTTTGTCCTATTGGGGAGAAGCAGTGAAATCAGCAACATATCTTATCAACCGTACTAATTCACGGGTGATTGAGTTTCAGAATCCTCATCAGAAGCTTCATACACTTTTGACCATCCCTTCTATGCCTAATTTGGAGCCCCGGGTGTTTGGGTGCACAACTTATATTCATATTCCCAAGCCTCAACGCAGCAAGCTTGATCCCTATGCCTGTAAGTGTATATTTGTTGGTTATGCTGAATTCCAGAAGGGTTATCGATGTTATGATCCTTTTACTGTCACTATACATGTCTCTCTTGATGTTGTTTTTCGTGAATCCGAGCCTTATTATTTAGGGGGAGTTTCAGAGTCTTCCCTTCAGGGGGAGAGAGGTTGTGAAGGAAATCCTCGAGATTTATTTGAATTTGAAGAATTTGAAGAATTAGAAGCATTGGAATCGAGATTTGGAGTTGAGAATTCTCCAGCACCAGTTGACAATGAAACTGAAATTGGGACAGTAGGAAACGAAAAAGAAAAAGAATCTTGGGACATTGAATCTATCGGTGGCAGACCAATAGGATCCCCAACTTACCAGGACAGATGCGGTGTAGGACCATCCCTTAAACCGAGCCGATGTCATGATCTGTCGAACAAGACAGACGCATCACGCCAAGACGTCAGCTTGCATCCACAAAGTGACAACGACGTCACCTTGCATCCCCAAAGTGACAACGACGCTTCAATGCGTCCTATAATATATGAAATGTCACAAGCTGACCAATTACCCATTGACCAACCCAACTGTGATACACCCAATGAAGAGAATATAATTCAGAGTTTTTTCCCTCTCTACATCATCAACTGAAGAATCCACTACAAATATTCCTCCTCAAGTACCTTTAATTTCGAATGAATTATCTGGTATAGATAATATTGATTCTAGGAAATCACAGATGGTTACCAAGGGTATTCCTAAGAAACAATATGAGCCAGACGTCAAAGCCAAAGCTAAATATCATGTCTAACCATAGGTTGTCTGGGTCATATGCACTTGTTGTTGATCAATTATCTATTGTATCTATTCCTAATAACGTGCAGGATGCATTGATGGATCCAAAATGGACAAAGGCGATGAATGAAGCATTAGAAGCTCTTCAAAAGAATGCAACATGGGAGTTAGTACCTCTGTTGGCTGGGAAGAAGACTGTAAGATGTTGTTGGGTGTTAACTGTGAAGCTTAATGCCAATGGAACTATTGATAGATACAAGGCGATCAAGGTGGTTGCCAAGGGATATACACACTACACCAAAAACTGCATCACACAACGGTGATCAGACAACGGAGAACAAATCCTCTGTTGTCTGTTAACAACAATTGAATCATACAACACATTTAATGAATCTTCGTTGTATGAAGATGCTCAAATTATAAAACTTCTAGTTAGGAGGTGATGGCACAACAGAAAGAGAGATTATCTGTTGTCTGAATGAAAGAAAAAGATCGGCATATTTCCCTCTATTAATTGAGTCAAATTTGGCTCCAAATTGTACCCTAGATGCTATTAAATTGGACAACAGTTTAGTTACTTCCATTGTAGGAGTTTACCTAGAAATCATCATACAATGGTTTTTAATGTCCTGTTGTGCAAGTGAGTACCAAAATTTGGAGATGGCTCCAAAATGACATTCATTCGCCCCAAAACGAGAAAATTTTTGGCTTCAATTGTTTGTTATGCTTGCAAGTTCCAGCAACAGAATGAACTATTTCTATTGTGTGAATGAGCAATGACTAGCCTAAGTGTGAAACCTAACATTTTGATTGCAGAGGCGGAAAATTTCCATCTTTTATTCCCTCAGCTATGTAACAAATCAGACAACGTAAACATATCTATACGTTGTCTGTCTGAGTTAAAAAAAAAAAAAAAGTTAATGCCTATTGCCTTAGCCAACTCGATCGAGGGCACACTTAAACAAAGTTAATCCTTGGTCATTTTTCATGTCTGAGAGAGAAACCCCGAGTTTTTCTTCACTTCAAGCGAAATCTGGAGCTTTTCTTCACCATCTTCTCAAAACACTTAGCCATCACAAATCACCATCCTTCAAAGTCTGGATTTAGGTTCTATTCGATTGGGGTTCGATTTGGGTTCTACTCTATTAGGGTTCGATTTAGGGGTTTTTCATTCTGCTAATGGGGGATTTGGGTTTTGACCAATCGAGTTGGGTTCTCCCCCGAAACCTATCCCTCTACTCCCTCCCCTCCCGCTCGCGCACTCTCTTTAGGAGGTGCAGAGATTTTTTTGTGGCTCATCTCGGAGGTGCATCCTGGCGTTGACTCGTCGGAGGAAGGCGAAGAAGATGGTGGCTACGGTGAGTCCACCCCGGTGGTCAGAGATCGGTGACGGAGGCGAGAGATTCCTCCAGATCCACTTTTTCTCTCCTCCCACTCTCTCGTCTGTGCTTCTCTCTTCAACTGGTCCCTCAACCTTTAATTCTGATCAAAATCAAATCTTTACAACTGGTTAGTGCTTGTCTTATTCTAAAAGCTATCAGCTTCTTTTGGGTTCTTCAAAATTTTGAGTCTTTTTTTATGTTCTTGTTGGTTCTTGGTTTCTGATCCTTAGAGTGTTAATGATTCTGTAGAGCTGTGACGCGAGAGAAAGAGGAGAGAGATGGCGGACGAGAAGCCTGAAGTGCTTGACGCGGTGCTGAAGGAAACAGTTGATTTGGTATATAGATCTGAGAAAATTTCAAAGCTTTTTGCTTGGTTTTTGGTTTGCTGTGTGGTTTTGGTTTAAATGGGTGTTTATGAACTTTGTGGTTGTAGGAAAACATACCCATTGAGGAGGTGCTTGAGAATATGAGATATAGCAAAGAGGGTCTCAGCAGTGAGGCTGTTGAGGAAAGATTAGCCATTTTTGGGCATAACAAGCTTGAGGAAAAGCAGGTTACTCTCCTCATTTTCATAGCCCCTTTCTTTGTTCTTCACAAACTGTGTTTTCTTCTTCATGTTCTCACAATTGTGTGGTATGGGTGTTGTGTTTCAAGAGAGCAAGTTTTTCAAGTTTTCGGGTTACTGTTGCTATTTTTTTACACTGCTTGCATTTTTGGTGATTTGTTTGTTGATTTGTGGTGTTTGTTTATCTGTATCCAGGGGAAGCCTCCTAACTGGCAAGATTTTGCGGTTATTATTACTCTGCTGGTCATCAACTCCACCATTAGTTTCATCAAGGAAAATAATGCGGGTAATGCTACAGCAGCTCTCATGGCTCGTCTTGCTCCTAAAGCCAAGGTATCAGATATACCAATTTGTTGTCGTTTTGATTTTAGGGTGGTAGTTACTGCTTCTGTTATGGTGATACAATAGGCCATAAGCTCCATCTTGGTCTATTGATCAATTTTTGATGTATGAGTAGAAAGATTTTATGGTGATATATGCTTGAAGTAGAATCTGATCCCCAAAAGAGGGATGAATATTTACACAGATTGATGAGTCTCCCAAATCAGGTTAAATATGAATACCACTTTTCCTGGGGATATCGATTTGTTGCTTCAGGTATGGCTTTCATGAACCTCCCTATGTGTTTCTTGCTTAATCCAATGTACTTGAAGTTGAAGTTCTATTCTTTTTGCAATATACAGAAATAAGGGAATAGAGATTAGTAATTGCCATCATTGTCATCCTGTCATGTAACTCCACTAGTATTCCAATTATGTCTTACCCTCTAGTATTTTTCTTTTCAATTTTGTTTGTTGCTCATTTAGAATGCGGCGGTTCTCATAAGTAAAATTTTTGTAGTAATTCGATTAATTGATGTCATTCTGCAATTATGTTGTGAATAATGTGTGTTTTCTTTGTTCGCTTTCTTTCCTTGACCATATATGTTGGATGCAGGGGGAAACAAGCTTGTTGGGAGAGAACATTTCTTTGTCTGCATCAGGAAAAACTGGTGCATACAGCATGCTATAAATGCCAAGAGCAGTTGCTATTCTCCATCACTTCCATATTCTCTGGTTTAGCTAGTCTAAAGCAACATGTGTTATCCCCCCCCCTAGCTTACTTGTGTAGTAGTGAGTCATATGTTCTTTCACTCCATTTTTCTTTTCAATTTCCCCAGAATGTTTAAGATTTCACTTCTAAAATGAGGTGCTACATTATGGCAGGTTGTAATAGAAAATGTGTTGGAGAGAAGCACTAGGGTTCAGTAGCTTGATGGAACTGTTGTACCACTGTGATCTTCTCCAATGGAGGTAACTTTGATGATTCTCCCTTTTGTGTGTTTTTTTATGAAATTATCAGCTTTGGGAAACTTTCAACGCAGAGAATCTCATTTTTGATGCATACTTGGTGTAGGTTTTTCAGGAAATTTATCTTGACTCCATAATTTTTTTAAACAAGCAATACAAAACTTTGAGGAGTATATATGTCTTCTTTTACGTGTGCTATGCAAGAATGAACATTACTATAGAGCTTGTTATGTAGTAAGGCATAATCCCTTTTGTTTTCATTGCATTTGTAAATTGTGTTAGGAACTATATGGTGGATTGTTGCATAAAGAGTCATTGGAAGATCAAGCATGGAGTACCCGACAATGCAGCAAGCTATATTTTCTTTCATCATGTAAAACTTAGCTAGAAAACTTAAAAGCTTCTTAGTCTATGAGATGTATGAATGCTTTAACAATGTTCGTTAAATTCAATATTTGATAAATTGATGTACCACAATGCTTTTGGTACAAATATTGATCATTTGATGGTTTGCATTCAATTTGTATTCCAATTGTTCAATGTTAATTTATATCCATTCAAAATTAATTTGGGTATTCACACAACACAGTTCTAGATATCACACAATGGATTTTAGTAAGTAACGTCGTCTAGTTTTAATCTCATACAACAGAAAAGACTAGAACTCAGTTGTCCTAGTCTAAATCACACAACAGCTATACTACAAAACCGTTGTATGAAAGTCTCAACCCACAACGGCAAAAAACCAAATTCTGTTGTGTGAACTGTTGCGCATGGGTACGTCCGGCATCTATCGAGTTCTTGGACAACGGTGTTAAGAAATATACGTCGACTGATTTTGTATCATACAACGATGAATTCACCGTCGTCTGATTTTTCATCAGACAACATCGAGATAGACGACGGTGAGTCTTCAAATCAGACGACGTTTTTTCACCGTCGTGTGATGCAGTTTTTGGTGTAGTGACACAACGCTATGGGATTGATTATGAGGAGACTTTTTCACCTGTACCAAAGTTCAATACTGCCTGGATTCTAATCTTACTTGCAGCAAACAAAGATTGGCCCTTGCACCAGTTTGATGTGAAGAATGCGTTTCTTAATGGGAATTTGGAGGAAGAAGTATACATGGATGTGCCCTTAGGGGTTAAGAATCACCCAAGTGACGTTAGCAAGGTGTGCAAATTGAAGAAATATTTGTATGGCCTGAAGCAATCTCCAAGAGCTTGGTTTGGAAGATTTTCAAAGTCCATGAAAGTCTTTGGGTACAGACAGATCAATTCTAACCATACCTTGTTTATCAAACGCAAGAATGGTAAGATTACAGCTCTATTGTGTATGTTAATGACATAATTGTTACAGGGGATGATCTGAAAGAGATGAATGAATTGCAAAAGTATTTGTCAAAGGAGTTTGAAATGAAGGATCTGGGACAACTGAAGTATTTTCTGGGTATTGAAGTTGTAAGGTCTAAGAAGGGGATTTTTCTTTCACAAAGGAAGTATGTCCTTGATTTACTTGCTGAAACTGGGATGCTGGACTGCAGACCAATGGAGACACCCATTAAGATGAATCACAGACTTGCTATTTATCCTGATCAAGTTCCAACTGATAAAGGGAGGTATCAACGTCTTGTAGGAAGGTTGATTCCACATATTGCTTATGTTGTGAGTGTTGTTAGCCAGTATATGCATTGTCCTAGTGAAGAGCATATGGATGTCGTGTTTCGTATTTTGAGGTACTTGAAGATGGCGCTAGGTAAAGGGTTACTGTTTGAGAAAAAAGATGGATTAGAAGTTGTTGGATATACAGATGCAGATTAGGCTGGTGATCAAACTGACAGATGTTCTACATCTGGGTACTTTACTTTCGTTGGAGGGAACCTTGTCACTTGGTGTAGCAAAAAGCAGAAAGTCGTTGCCAGATCAGTGCAGAAGCTGAATTTTGAGGTATGGATCCATAATGTCCTGAAAGACCTGGGTTACAAGCTAAAAAGGCCTATGGATTTGCATTGTGATAATACAGCTGCCATTGAGATTGCACATAATCCAGTTCAGCATGATAGAACAAAGCATGTGGAGGTTGACCGTCATTTTATTAAAGAAAATCTTGACAGAAAGGTTATTCGTTTTCCATTTGTAAACTCAGATGAGCAATTAGCTGATGTTCTCACTAAAGGAGTGTCTAGGAAGATATATGACACCTCAATTGACAAGTTGGGCATGATAGACATCTATGCACCAACTTGAAAGGGAGTGTAGAATTGCTGGAAATCCGTATGTAATTAGGATTCTTATTTAATTAGGATATCTTGTAATTATAGAAAATCCTATAATTATGGAAAGATTGTTTCCTATTAGAGTTAGACTACTCCTTTGTACTTGTATATATACCCCTATTATGGGATGAATATTATCATCAAATTAACCCTGAATTGAAGTATTCTTTTCTACTTCCTTTGGGGGGCACCATCTCAGAAGATTACTGGACCTGTCTGTTAGTCCTGGAACAGTTATCAACTGAGAAAAGTAAAGGGCAGGAAGTACCTAAACAAAGCTCCCCAAGAGTAATACTGATGGCAACTTTGACCTTTACACTGCAGGTTCACAAAAGCCATCCATAAAATTCAGGTTTGAAGAGTGAGATAATCTTTGAGAAGTCTGGAGGGGATACCAAATCCATAGATGTAGAACACCTTCAGCACATATGATCCCCATGCATGTTGCTTAGTTCCGTCTTAATTTTCTCCCTGTTTGGAAGCATAGTTTTCTTTTTCCGCCCAAAATCTTCAGTGGGGCTTGGGCCCAACCCCCCCTTCTATCTACATCCGCCCCTACCGCTCTTAATCTTTCCAAAAGATCAGGCCGAGGTTCCTTATAAAAAGAAAAAGCACTTCCACTAGATCCTTCTCCACGAGAGTGAGGAAGGCCTCGCTTAGAAATGGCATGTGATACAACTGCTGCTTTTCCAAAATCAGAACTAAAATTTTCCAAAGCCTCATCAGAAATGTTAGCGTTGCTCCGGTTAACCTCTTCCACATCTTGTTCATATACTACACGGACCCCACATTTCTTCACAACCAAGCCTTGGCCGTATACTTGAAATGAAAATTCAATTTGTTTCAACTCTGTTGTCCCTACATGACAAAAGTATGAAGAGAGAGAATCATCATAGTGAAACCAAAGGTGATCTGACACAGCTCCTAGCTCCCAGCCTTAGTTCAAAGCCAAACCTTACAGGCTCAGAGTTTAACTCTTGTCCATCCACTTTCATATTGCAAATAATGCAGTTTTTATACTCCATGACCGATGGCAACTAGCTGGAGGCGGAGCCACGTTGGGACATAGTGGGTCCCGTGGCCTTGTCAGATCTTCATTATATATGTTTCTGGTTTCATATTTTTGTGAAAAGTTGTTGTGATGTAGTGGTAAAGGTGTTTAAGTCCTAGAGCCTGGTGCTAGGTTCGATTGTTGTTATCAGCCACAATATGTAAATTTTTTTTTAATTTCTTCCTTTTAATAACATTATATTCTACCTTCTCAACACAAAACATTAACACTATCCTTTCATATAGTTTTTTCTCTCTCTCTTATTTAAGTAGTTGAATGTTTGATTAATAAAATATGTAATTTAAAAAAAATATTGATCTTTCTAATTTTTTATTTTTATTAAAATTTTAATATATTCTAAGTTTCAAAATTTTTTTTTAAACTTTAGAGTGCCCCAGTAGAGACCAATTTCTGGCTCCGCCACTGCAACTGGCGATGTCCATATACTGCAAAAACATCACAGAATGCGAACCCCACGAACTCCTTGTTGGTTTAACCTGGATGCAGATCGATACTTACGAAAGGCGCCGCAGTTTGATGATCGAACCACTCTGGAATTTCATTTCCAGAAATAATGGATTCAAATAGTGAGTCCCTAGCTTCTTCATAACAATATTGAGAGATTTCCTGCACCGTAAAAACCATAATCTAAACAAACAATTGAGAGAGAGAGAGAGAGAGAGAGAGACCTGAAGGTGTCGTTTCATTGATGTGAATACAGAGCCTTGCTTCACCAGTTTTACACAATTTAAAAAAAAAAGCCCGTGACAGATGTTCTGGCACCATCTCCAATGAAATGCATTTAGTAGCAATTACTACTACACGAGATGGAAGCTTTGGTAATTTTTTAAGGTTATGGCAATCGGTCAATCTCAGCAGTTCAAGATTGTAAAGTTGATTGAGGCTCTCAGGAAGGCTAACAAATTGGTTATTATCTAGATATAATTGTCTTAAAGGTGATAGACAGCCGAGATCATTGGGGATGGCTCCTTCCAAAAGATTGCAGTACGAAAGACACAATGTTATTAAAGAATGTAAACCAGCAAAGGAAGGCAGTAACATAGATATCGGTGGTCCTCTACATCCAAAAAACAGTAATCCTCTGAGTTTTTAAGACCAATGCATGAAGGTAGTTCTCTCAAGGCAGTTCCATTCACATAAAGAAGTAAAGAACTTTCAGACTCTCTAAATGGCCCAAGTCTTCCGGTAATTTCTCAAGCTTCAAGCATCCCCAAAGATTAAGAACTTCCAGCGATTTCAAGCTAGATACACTGCTTGAAAGAAGCCTAAGGTTTTTGCAGTCTTTCAAGATCATCAAAGTAAGTCTTTCAAGAAATCCAACGGATGAGTCAACCTCGTACAACTGTATACAACCTTCAAGATTCAAGCTTTCAAGATATGGACTACCACTAAAATCGGGGGTCTTGAGAAGATTCAAAGAGTGGCTGAGATCGATGCGTTTCAAACTGTATAAAGGCTGAAAAAACACATATAGCAAAATTAGCTTCCTCTTCAAGTAAAACCCTAATTTGTGTTTGGCTCATACTCTAGGTTACTTGACCTAGTGGTAATAGGGTTTAATTTGAAGAATCTAGAGATTATCTTTCCTTGTAGGATTTAGACTCTATGTATTGTAATCCTCTATATAAAGAGGCCCCTATTATCAATGAGAATGCACAGTGATTTCCTCTTAATTTCAGTTTCTCTAAAACACGTTATCAGCACAAAGCCCTAACCCTAAAACCCTAAATTTGTAGCCTTCAAATCCCAGAAACCTCCGCCTCCCACCTTGAAGCTTCCAACTCCAGGAGTCTAGAACCGGCGGTGCCGTCCCCAGAACCAGCCTGAAAAACAATGAACCAGCCATCAAAATAAGCAGAAATTTCCCTGCCCGGTCCGCACCTTTGAAGTCAACCTTTGACCACCATATTTTGTCAACATCAGTCCCTTGATTCCAGATTCCTGGAACCGGAAATATGCATCCCAGAACCGGAGTAAAAACCCCTGAACCGGCCACCTGAATCTGCAGCCCCTTGAACCGTCACCTACTCTTCTACCTTAATTCTTCCTCTGTCCCAGACTAGCCCAAAAGCAAGGCAGCGCAACCCAGCCCAGAGGGAAGAAGCACTCGGCCCAGAAGAAAGAAAGAGAAGGAAAAGAGAGTGGGCCCAGAAGAGAAAAAGAAAAAAAAGAAAGGAGGCAGCCCACGTGGTGGGCAGAAGAGGAAGAAAAAGGTGGGGGCCCCAGAAGAAGAAGAAAGAGAAGAAAAAAAAAAGGTACGGTCCCCAGAAGAAAAGAAGAGCAGAAAAGAAAAAAGGGGCATCCTTATACGGCCCAGAAGAAGAAAACTTGGCCCAGTTTGGTGAACCCACTGACGCAGCCCAGAAGCAAGCCCAACACCAGATCCTGCCACGTCAGTAGCCACGTCATCAGACAGTCAGCAGCCACGTCAGCGAGTCAATCAGCAGCCACGTCAACGAGTCAGTCAACCCTCTGGTCAACACCGGTCAACTTTTCTGCCACTATTCCAGCAGCCGCCGGCAGCTTTTCTGACGATTTTTCTGGGCACTTTTCAAGCGATTTTTTCCTGGCAAATTTTCTGACGACCTATTTCAAGGTATTTTTTACTAAACGTTCCTCTTTTTTTTTTCTTAAAGTTTTTTTAATTCAATTTCTCTTCTTTTTTGGGAACTTGCAAA
Organism: Rosa multiflora; assembly: GCA_002564525.1. Taxonomy (NCBI): domain Eukaryota; kingdom Viridiplantae; phylum Streptophyta; class Magnoliopsida; order Rosales; family Rosaceae; genus Rosa; species Rosa multiflora. The sequence continues at coordinate 21,126 of BDJD01003558.1, forward strand.
CTCCCTCCTTCTACCCCCCTTTCTTCGTCATAGGGGAGACCTAATTAAGCCAAACTGTGGGGGTTCGTGCTCACTTTAAGCTTGGAGCTTGTTGAGATCTACAAGCTTAGAGTTTGTAGAGAATTTATGATCGACCACTTATGTCATTGTTTCTATCTAATCCAATATCTCTTGGAATCGAATTTCTTGGAAGCGACTACGCTCGGAAATTCCTAATTTATTGGAAGCGATTAAGCTCAGAAATTTTATATGTTTTCGTGGTAGCCTATTTGGCTCCAAAACTAACCCTTTTTCTTGTTCTCTTTCATGATGAGTAAGCTGAACAAATTGGACTTTGCTCCATTGGGAACAACTGACTCTGAATATCACAGGTGGGTTTGTAATGTCCGCTAGCATCTCAAGGCCAATGGAATCCTAGATACAATTCTCGAGCCTAGCCAGGACTTGCTAACTGTTGAGCAAGCTCAAGCTTTAGAAGCAAATAGAACAGCCTTAGAGGCAAATAAGGCGAAAGCCATCATCCTAATGACTCGTCATATGGATGATTTGCTCCAGTACGAGTGTATGAAGAAGACCCAGAACGCTGTGGGTCTCACTCGAAGAAAGATTTAGCAGAATCCATGACTCCCTGCTTCCTGACCTAGAAGTGAGATGGCATAGCCTCCGCTTCTGTGATTTCAAGTCAATTCTTTACTACAACTCGGAAGCACTTCGCATTAAATCCTTAATGGAATTCTGTGATAAAGAGATCATAAATGCGATGTTGATTGAGAAGACTCTCTCTACCTTCCCTGTCTCTGCATTGATGGTTGCTAAGAACTATCGAATTGATGTTACTGCAGGACGAATCACATGGTTTCATGAGCTCATTGGAGCTATGAATGTCGCTGAAAAGCATGACAACATCCTTGTGAAGAACTATAATTCGAGATCCGTGGAAATAGAGCATATTTCGGAATCTAATTATAGTCGCGCCCCTAAGAGAAGGCGCCAAGAGAGAAACCCTAACCTTAGGGATAATTCTGGACTTTCTGGTCCATATAATCGCTCTACTTGGGAAGGTAATAGCCAAAATAAGCAAATACGGAACCGAAGAGGTTAACGTAAAAAGAGAGAGGGAGGCAACGCCTCTGGCCATGTTGGTGGCGCCACCAACACTAAAAGCCATCTGAATGACGCTTTCAAAGCGCCTCAATCAATAGAGTTTGAGCAAAGAGATGTATGTTCTCGATGTGGAGTGTCTGATCATTGGGCACACATTTGTAGAGCTCATGAAGAAATTGTCACAGCCTATAAAGCATACTGTGAAGCAAAAGAAGCTTACTATGTGGAACAAGAAGATCAAAGAGATAATCTAGAGTGAAGGGAGAGATGATCTAGAGTGAAGGGTTGAAGACTACAAATTTGGCTGGGATCAATAGATCGCCAATTCTGTTTAAGTCTTTATTTTTTCAAGAAAATGCCAATGGTTTGGTCTTTCTTCAAAGTAGGCTCACCCAAAGTAAGTGATGTCTAGGAAGGTTATGAGATTAGTGGTACTTAAGTGAGCCTTGCTCCATCGACATCTCTCTAGTCACCTGGTCACATTTATTTTGGAATTTCCGAAAGAAGTTAGATGACTACCATTGTTTTGCATTAGCTAGCATTTTGGATTAGAATTTCTTTGGTCAAAGAGACAATTATGTAACTCCGTTGGCTTATGAATAAAATTTCGAGTTCTTTTCATTAACACTCCATTTTGATTCTGAGCATATGACTTTGTGACTATGATGGCTGGGCCATCAATATTAATTCAAGGACATGGAATAGCCCAAGTTCCCCTTGCCAAAAGGCACCTTGATTACTGTCGCAAAAACTCTCTATGCTCCTAGGGCAAATCGCACCTATGAGTAGCCAACGGATTTCATGCGAAAACGCATGTAGAGAACGGAAATGAGTTCCTTTGCAATATTGCTAATGATTGTGAACAAATGAGCATCTTAGAGAAGTTTTTGTGTCTCTCTAGTGGACTCTATGTTACTATTCGAGCTATTAATCCAATAAAAGTTATGAGAGAAGATCTCTTGGATTTAGACACATATTGGCTTTGTCACAACAGGATAGATCATCCTAGTCATAATATGATGATCCGTCTACTAAATACTTCACATTGACATTATTTCTTTCGAGCGAAATGAAGCATGACTCAAAAGTTGATTTCTTGACTAAGTGTAACCGACGCAGCTGCCTAGGGCACCGCCTCAGTCCACCACTAGCCTAGGGCTGGTGCAGTCCCTATCCATTACGCCAAGGATAGCGTTCATCATGCTGATGGAGCCCTACGTGATGCTGTAATCACCAACTTGCTTGCTTCAAATAGCATTTCAGACGCTCAGGCCTAACCAAAATTCTCATTGGTTGCTTCTAAAGTCTCTCACTAGTTTTACAAAACCCGTTCCTTAGGGAAATTATGACTGAGACCATCCTATGCAAAGGATATGAAAATACTCATTATGTTCTTACATAGAATCCGTAGGTGTGGACTAGTTCAACCAACGTGCGGACGTTTAAATATCTCATGATGCTGGTCGACACTCAAACATGCTGGCCACGTGTTATGCCATTGTCCACTTGTAATGCTACTTATGCTACACTCCTAGCAAATATCATATGACAACGGGTTCACTCCCCGGATCATCCTATTCTGTCAATTGGACTTGACGACTCTAGAGAGTTTACATCGAAGACCTTCGATGGATATTGCAATGCGATTGATGTTGGACATCATATTCTCATGGACACACTCAAATGGTCTCGCGAAAACAACTACGATGGTAGTCAGGACATTGGTAGTGCGCACCATCTCCTAATATCCGCTTGAGGTATTGCAATATCACATGCAGCTATGCTAATTAGTCTATGACCCACAACTCAATCTACCTCTGCGTTACAGCTAGTGACTGGGTACAAGTATCGTACTTACGCATCTTTGAGTGTGCCACTTATGTACCAATTGCGCCGCCATAGTGCTCTATGATGGGTCCTTACAAACGAATGGTCAACTACTTTGGATTTGAGATTCCAACAATCGTCCGCCACTTAATGACCTTGCTAGGCGATCTCTTTACTGCTCGATTTGCGGATGTCACTTTGATGAGACAGTCTTCCCGTCGTTAGTGGGAGATAAGAACACGTCTGTTCAACAGGAACGACATGAATTGTCGTAGTCTGTCCCTACGATGTCTCATCTCGATCTCTGTTAAAGTGATGAGATCACACAAATATGCTGCAAACATGTCTACAAGGATGGGCGTCCCTATGAGAAGACGTAGCACCACCCTACACAGAGGTAGGCATGGACCCAATGCCATAGAAAGTGGCACTTTGGTGTTACAGGCCATGGCCCTAGCTAGGATGCGTGGGAGGCTCGTGAGTTCGAAGGATACTTTGGCATATTCCAATCCTTTGATCATTAAGACTCAAAATCTGTCTCATGAGAATCTTCCGGATTATGGTTATCGTTGGGGGACGCTTCAACGTCAGAACCTATTCTTGAGAATATAGAGCTCTATGAAAATTACACTAGTGTACATGAGACGTGGGATAGAAACTCCATCATAATGATGATGTAGTTGCGCATGCGCATGAGTTTGTTGAGTCATATGATATCGAACCACGCTCTGTTGATGAATGAATGCTAACGTAGAGAAATCTGGCCTAAATGGAAAGATGCGAACCAGGTTAAGATGGATTCTCTAATGAAGAGGAAGGTTTTCGAGCTAGTGATGCCAACACCTCCTAACATAAAACCTATTAACTAATGGGTCTTTGTTAGAAAGCGTGATGAGAAAAAGAGATGGCAATCTCGCCTTGTGGTGCAAGGCTTCTCATAAAACACCTTGGAATCGACTACGATGAGACATATTCTCTCGTAATAGATGTCATTGCACTCCACTACCCTGTCAGTTTGGTAGTTTCTGAATAACTGAATATGCAGCTTAGAAATGTGGTCACTACGTATCTCTATAGGGATTTAGATATGGAATATACATGAAGGTTCATGGTGAACTTCATTTACCTAAGTTTAGTGGCTCTAGACCATGGAGCGCATTTACAATAAGATTGAAACGCTCTCTAAGATGACTACTTGATTGGGAAGGGGTATGCCCGTGCGTTTTCATAACAAGTTCCTGATTCTATCGCGGTTCATGTTGGACATGATCTTCATTGGAAGCCCTTAAGGAGTTAAGGAAAACCGCTGAACACTTAAAATCCGATTTTGAGATGAAGGACTATGGGAGAACACGATTATGTCTCGGTTTGGAACTTGAGCATCGTGTTGATAGATGCTTAGGCATTTTGACAAGGTCAAGCCTTCAAGCATCCCCATGATCGTCCATAGTCTTGATCCTGAAAATGATCCTCTTCGTTCGAAGGATGATGATGAATATGCGATAGGGGCAGAAATGCCCTAGTTAAGTACAATATGAGCATTATTGTACCTAGCTCAATGCACAAGACCAGACATCTCATTTGCCATGAACTTATTAGCTAAGGTGTAGCTCTGCGCCAATGCGACACCATTGGATTGGTGTAAAAGATATTTTTTGGTACTTGAGATGTACGATTGATATAGGCTTGTTCTATCCCTACCGAAAGATGATGGATTCGGACCCATCACACACCAGGAACTCCGCCAACACTGGCCTGCGTCCATTATCCCCATCCCAAAACAACATGTGTTTTGGAAGGTTTTGCTGATATTGGGTATCTCTCTGACCCATACAAAGGTCATTTCCAAAATGGTTAAGTGTTAACCATGGGTAAAGACCATGATATCTTGGAGGTCTACAGAACAGACCCTAGTCGCTATATCTTCGAACAATGCAGAGATCATTGCTCTTCATGAAGAGGTTCGTGAATGTATATGGATTGGATCCATAATTACGCATGTTCGAACAATTGTGGTTTGAAGTTTACCACAGATGAGCCTACGAGCATTTATGATAATGCTGCTTGTTTTGAACAAATGAAGTAAGGCTACATCAAAAGCGACAACACCAAGCATAATCAGCAACAACAGACTCTCCTCAAGATCAAAGTGAACTAGGTTCAATCTGAGGACAGTGTGGCGGGCTTACTTACTAAGTCATTGCCTCAATTCCACTTTCGAGAAACATGTTGGTAGCATCGTTTGCGGAAGTCATCCGAACTCCCATGACTGTTGTCATCAGGAGGAGATGCAGACATCAGGGGGAGATGTTTACATGTATGGTCTCGATAAGTGAAGGGTGTGTTATGCTCTTTTCCCCCTTCGACCGAGGTTATTTTTGTCCCACTGGGTTTTTGTTACTCGACAAGGTTTTTAATGAGGTAATTAGAGAAGCACCGCGTTTGGGCAACACAAGGGGGAGTGTTCAAGTAAAACCCTAATTTGTGTTTGGCCCAAACTCTAGGTTACTTGACCTAGTGGTAATAGAGTTTAATTTGAAGAATCTAGAGATTATATTTCCTTGTATAATTCAGACTCTATGCATTCTAATCCTCTATATAAAGAGACCCCTATTATCAATGAGAATACACAGTGATTTCCTCTCAATTTCAGTTTCTCTAAAACACTTCCATTATTCAAAATTTGTGGGTAATAAAACATTAATACATAGTGACATAATACCTGTGTACCCTCCCACAGATATTCAATTTGGCTATGGTGTATTTGAATTTCATGTAACCTCTCTAGGTTGACAAGTGATGCATGCCAAAGATTGTCTAGGAAATTTGCGCTAGACGAGAATCCGTAACTCACTTGAAAGATATATACCCAATGTCGTCAGAAAGCTGCACATAAACACCACTAAGTATCAGTATTCTCAAATTTTTCATCATTGAAAAGGATTTTGCATGCAAGGGCAAATCCAATATCTCTGCATCATTCTTGCGCAGGACTATGCCTTCCACTGCTTCTGTTCCCTAATAAACATGAAGAAAGAATAATCAAGCTCCAGATCTTCTTATAAATTACAAAGCAACTAAAATCATTCTTGTACTAATTTTCTCACCGTATTTTTTCTCAGGACGTGAATAAAGTCTTCTTTGAGGCACAACCTGCTGCGCTTGCCTGGTCGTCAGGAGATTCTCGACGAACACTTTCTAGGCCCATTTCTTGGAGCAAATCATGCATTTGTAGGGTGCCAGCATTTGATATAGTTAAGAGAGATCTCTCCACGAGTACATCAATTCCAATAGTTGCAAAAAAGCCACATATGTCAAGCATTTTTATTGCTTTTTTTTTTTTTGTTGAACCCTCTGTAGAAACATGCAATGTCTAGGAAGATTTTCTTCTCATTGTCTTCTAGACCATCATAATTTATTTTAAGTGTCTCGAAAACTTCTGCATTACAAACTTTACTCAATTTTGCCAACGCACTTGGACCTCTTCCATGCAAAAAAGAACCCAAGACTTTAAGAGCCAGAGGAAGACATTTGGCATAATTCACAACATAATTAGACAAATTCAGGTAGCTTCGTTCAGGGTAATCTTTTGGCGTTCGACAAAAAAGCTGAAGAGCTTCTTTAGTATTTAGTCCCTGGACCTCAAATCTTATCGTCACTCCATGTTTAACTAACAAGTGATCATCTCTAGTTGTGATGATAATTATACTTCCAGAACCAAACCAATCTTCCTTTCCAGCCAAACTGTCCAACTGGTCCGAATGATTAACATCGTCAAGAATGAGAAGAACCTTTTTGTGACGTAGAAATATCTTTATCTTTGTGGCTCCTTCATGAACATCACATACGTCAATCTCTTTCCCCAGCATCCTAGAAATAAGTTTCTTTTGTAATTGAACCAGACCACTTGTTTCTTCATTGCTTCTAACATTAGACATAAAGCTGCTGAACTCAAATTGATGAGAGACGTACTCGATCAAAAAGTACTTTGGCAATAGTTGTCTTACCAATTCCACCTATTCCCGATATCCCTATAAAGTGAGCATCATTCACCCCGACACCTAAAAGCAAATTAACTGCTTTTACTCTTGAATCTATCCCAACCAAGTTCTCCATTGAACTAAACAATCTCGGGCGGGATTTCGTCCTTACTGCAGCAACAATGTTCTTGATGAGCTCTAATTCGTACCTGGAATAGATAAGAAACAATTTTATACGTCACTGCGTCAGTCACATTCACACAAAAAGTGTACACATACACACACAGAGTTATACACACATTATTTACATGTAAATTGGCCAAATATTTTTGTTTACTTTATGACCACTATTCTGTGGCATGGAGAGGAAAAAGAAAAGGAATTGGATTATACCCCAAGTCCTTTGAATTCCAGCCAGAGAAATTTGACACTTGTAAAAGCAGCTCTCCACATTTGCACCTTTTCTGTGTCGTCCATAAGTCTTTGTTCATGTTTGGTGAAGGCTTCTGCAAAACTCCCGGTTTGTCTTCTCACATCGCAGGGATCGACATCATAGAAAATTGGCAAAATTGTTTTCCTAGCTTCCATGCACTCAAGAATCTTCAAAAGTTCATCCAAGCACCATGGTGAAGATGCATAATTTGGTGAGTGTTGAAGGATATTGATATTTGTGTGCCTTATCAAACTAAGATTAATTCTATGATTGTAATAGGAGAGAAGGTTCCAGAATTTCTAGTCCTATTCGGAATAGTTTTCCTTGCTCCTATTATCAATAGTGGAACACATGGTGAAGATGCATAATTTGGTGAGTGTTGAAGGATATTGATATTTGTGTGCCTTATCAAACTAAGATTAATTCTATGATTGTAATAGGAGAGAAGGTTCCAGAATTCCTAGTCCTATTCGGAATAGTTTTCCTTGCTCCTATTATCAATAGTGGAACACACAATTCTCTCATCAATCTCTCTCAAATCTCTCATTCTAAAACACGTTATCAGCACGAGCCCTAACCCTGAAATCAGAAGCCAAATAATTTTCTGCAAAGCATCCTGCTCTGCAAACATCAAATCCTAGAACCCCAAAACCCTAGGAACCCGTGTGCATCATCCTTGGCCATGCACCACCTCCATCTCTACAAGTCCTCCTCTGACGCACCCATGTGCCAACATCTTCGAATTCAAGATCAAGACCAAAAAGAAGAACAAGAAAATAAATCCAAGTAAGTTTTTAAGATTAAAGTTCCTGCTTTCTATCTTTAATTTCTTCTTCTTTTTCTTCGGGGACTTGCAACCTCCCTTCTTCTACGTACATCCCACCTTTCTGTAACGTGGGTTCAATTCTATAAAAGTGGAATCGTGGGTATTATGCTATACGAACTAAGACCGTTCGTAAACCAAGAACCAAGAGCATTCGTGAAGCATCAAAATATTATGAACTAAGAGCGTTCGTAAGCTACGGACTAAGAGTGTCCGTGAGCTGCAAAATTTGACCATTCAAACATCATTGTTTCGATCTAATCCAAATATTCTTGGAAATTGATTTCTTGGTAGCACGGAGGCTCAGAAATCCTGAATTAGTTGTCATAGAAGTATTATACTCTGAAACTAATTTATTCTCCTTCATAAAACAAGCTGCACAATACAAGGTGTATAAAGATATGAGAGAGCATGCAGCTTATCTCGCAGCTGAAGGAGAAGATTGTGATGCCCTGCAAATTCGTATTTATTTTCTGAGGATTTTCCAGAATCTAAATTGTGGTCATTGGACGGTTTCGTGGCTCGTGGATGGAGCGGAAGTGTTTCAGATGAATTTTGATTCGGAGAGTATGACTTTAGGGGGGTTGCAGAGGTTGACTTTTGAAGTGTTGGGATTCTCTAAAAACTTCCTTCATGAAAGTTGTAGAGCGCGTCGATACGAGTTCGTTGACATGTGGAACGTGGAAATCGGAGTTCATATGAAGAAGTTATGGATATTGGAAGAAGTTTCCATTTTAGTATAAATAGGAGAAAATCAGAATTATTTCATAAATTCCATTTCCTTTTCGGGAAACCATCTTCTTTCTCTCTCTTCTCTCTCGGCTGCACGGTCTGCACCTTCAGAATAAAAAATATCCGGCTGACCTGACCCAAACCCAGACGATCTGACCCGGCTTTTCCGGTGAACTGCGGCGGTCTCCGGCGATGAAACTTTCCAGATAGGATCGTCTCCTCCATCTGGTTGTCCCTGTGGTGTCCTCTAGCACCGATTCTCGGTGGTGGTGGCGGTAGAAGGCGGCGCAGTTGGGTGATTTCGGACCCGGTCGGAAATCCTTGTTCCGATGTCGGCAAGGCTTCAAGTCTTCTTGGTTGAGCTCAGAGCAGCCTCCTTGATCGATCCTTGGTGGTTGTTTGGATCTATTCAAGTAAAACTTGGTTCAACTCGGTTTGGATTACTGTTCACGGCTTGTGAGGTAGTTTTCGAACCCTTACTCTTGTTTTCTGACTTCGAGCTAGTTATGAAAGTTCACAAGCATGCTTAGATGAAGAACTTTGATGTTGGGAGTTTTGTGAAATATTGAGTTTTGGCTGGCGGCGGTGCACCACCACCTGTGGTGGCCTTCCGGCCATTTTAGGAACTATTTTTGGTATTATATATGTTCTACTCGTTGATACGAGCGTTTTGATATATAATATGTAAATTTTGGAGTTCGAATGGATTTGTTATGATTTTTACGGTTTCATACCGGTTGATTTATTGATCCGTGAGAATTCGATCGTCTGATCGACTTGTGGTTTGGTCACATTGATCGTGGACGTATTCCGGAGACTTTGGAAGGTCTCGGATGTGGTTTTGCCTCGATTGGTGTTGGCGGCATCACGAGTGTGAAAATATATGCAATTTGTGTGATGTTACCTACTCCCAAGATTATGAGGTCAAGTTTTAGTAAAGGGGAAAAGTAAGAGTATCGTACCCAAGGGATTGAGTAACTCTACCCTAAGCTAGATTACCGTGAAAATAATCCTAGAAAACACATGTTAGTCTATCTTTTTACAAATTAATAGTCTCGGCCCTTTGGAAGCCAAAACTATCAATAATGATATTTACAATGATAAAGTGGTGAATCGGCTTTGTTGATTTTAATTATTAAGAAGTAAATTAAGTTCCACAAAAATATTAAAAATAGAGACTTTGATGTACGAGAGAAATAGAGACTTAGGCATCACACCTAACCTTACTCACGCACATAATATAACCCCAAATTAATGTAACAACATGCTTTGATAAATTTCCCCTTAGTGCTTTGGTGAAGCTACCAAGAAACCAACTAGTCATGCAATTTAATAATCTTTTTGAAGCAAAGCTAAATTACACAACCTTTATACCATTCAAATCTTCCGGATCCTAAATGGCCTATGGTGCCGTAAGCCTAAATTCTTTTGGAACCTAAACTCATAACATCATGCTTTAATTTCAAGGTAAGAAATTCAAGCAACTTAGTTCTTCCCGTAGGAATAAGCTAAGCCACCACCTATTTAGCTACACATGCTCACGGAATCAAGAGTTTATCAAGTTCATGTTTCCGATTCATTAATTTCCTAAAGCATGCTTGTAGGTGATAAATCTATAAACACACTTAGGATACATGAAAGTATAGTAGCCAAAAGATTCAAAACATACATAAACATCAAAGAACATAAAGATTACATTGTTTTGTGCACAAGTTTGGCTAGGGCTAAGCCCTAACCCCAAATTCAACTACTCACAACTCATATTTATACAATTACAAGCCATAAACATCATAAATAACAAATAAAAGAGAGCAAAGAGTGAAGAACAAGTGATATACCCATGGGTTTGACTCTTTTTGGAGCCAAACCAAAAGCACAAGATGTCTCCCTTGCCTCATAGATGCTATATGAGAAGAGAAATGCTTCAAAGTATAGGGATTTCGGTTTCTAGAACCCAAATCACTATACAAATCCACAAAATC
>BDJD01003558.1:32173-43220 GCA_002564525.1 Rosa multiflora
AATGCTCCAAAATGAGAGAGCCAAGGGGGAGCACGGTTTTGGGGAGAGAGGAAGGGCTATTTAAAGGCCAAGGCAATTCAAATCACGGGTGGAGATCAAAAGGAATGAAGGGCTAGATGTGGTTGACAAATGTGTAAGCACAAAATGTGGATCTAGTTTTTAACTCCACATATAAATGACCTAGAAAGCCCATAGATATTTTGGTGGAGAAGAAAAAGTAAGGGTAGAAGGGTCATTGTGTAGGGGAATAAGGTAATAAATGGGAGACAAAGGTGTAAGGTGTAAGAATTGGACCACTTGTTATCTTTCAATTTTTGAATTTCAAAATAACCTAGACCTAAAGTCTTCCCACCTAAAGTCTCTAACCCTAATCAGCTCTTTCCTGTCCTCCACACATGTTCTCGGCCGGCCAACTCGGCCGGAAATGTCCTAAATCCTGCGTTGACCACCGTTAACCCATTTTTTGTCTGTTTGCGCACTTTCTTCTCTTTTCTTCCTTCAATTGAATCTCCACCGAGAGTTCGGAATTGACCTTTGACTTCTTCATACCAAATGTTACTTTATGAGTGTAGATCATCCTGGTAAAATTTCAGAGCTTAGTTCATTATGGTTTGGCTGGAACTGCTGCCGGAATCCGTACAGGTCCGGTTTTGCAGTTTTGGTCTTTTAGTCAAAAACTTGGGACGATTATTTTGAAGGTCTTCCACTCCGAACTAGCTCTTACACTCTTCATACAAAATTATCCCTAGGATGTCTAGAATATATCTGGAAAGTTTCAACTGATTTGGAGTTCATTTGATCAGTCTGCCGCTCCTCTTTCCTTCCTTAGCTCGATTTCTCCTAGCCGGAGTAGGAAAATGTGCTAAAGTTGAGTTTTTAGTGCATTTCCATGCTTCTCCACCATTTCCTAGCATGATAAGAAAAACCTAATAAATAGATATAAATAAACACAAAGGTTAAGCAAAAGTGCAAGATTAGGGGAATAATTACTAGGTAATTATGGACCTAACAATTGGCGCCACTTTGGGGGATTTTAGTTCAAAACAGTGGTTTCGGACTTAAATCGGTTGTGAATTGTTACTGAGTGGAAACCGTATGTGATTAGGTACTTTACGAAGTATTTTGGAAGGTTGTTTTGGGGATTGGCTGCCTCGTTCTTGGTTGAAGACGCTGCGGGAGTTTCGAGGTGAGTAATCTCACGAGGTTCATTCACAAACGGGCTTACCATATCTTTTTTAGAGTTATTTAGTAACTGCAAAATATAGTTGGTACTAGTAGGCATTCCTGAGAGGATGACTACATATAGATATATATTTACGTGAAATATATATGTTTTGGTGGTTTGCGGATTTATGAAAACAATAAGCATGAATGATGGTTTTTATTGTTTTGGGTTGTGGCTTTTGGAAAACAAATGATTGTGGAAATGATTGATTTCGATTTGTTTTGAAAAGCGTTGAGATTTGGGAAAAGTGTTGAGATTTGGGTATGAAAACAATATGCATGAATTGATGCTTTTTATTGTTTTGTGTTATGGCTATTTCGGAAAACAATGATTGTGGAAATATTGATTTCGATTGTTTTCAAAAGCGTTGAGATTTGTGTAATATTTTGGGTCCAGTGTGACTCCTTTAATGTTTTGCTCCAAGGGACAGTGCGGCCCGAGGACTGAAGGTCTATGACCTTGGGCAGAATATCAGGTAATCACGTCTTTGGCCGGACGAGTGGTTACGTTTTCAGTTAGAGCTCTAATCTGTCTGCCATATAGGTAATTCATGGGGTAACAGGAATTGGTTATTGATAACTCATGACATTACGTATTTAAAGGGAACAAGGTGTGAGTTGCTTCCTTATTAATGGTTTTTAAGGGGACAAGGTGCAAGTTGTTTTCCTTATTAATGTTTTGATAGAAATCAAGGTGTGAGTTGCTTTCTATGGTACGATTATGGTACATTTGATAGGAAACAAGGTGTGAGTTGTTTTGTATGTTTTACTGATAGAAATCAAGGTGTGAGTTGCTTTCTATGGTACGATTATGGTACATTTGATAGGAAACAAGGTGTGAGTTGTTTCTATGTTTTATTGATAGAATTCAAGTGTGAGTTGTTTTCTATGTTTCATTTTAAAAGGAAACAAAGTGTGAGTTGCTTTCTTTTATTTCGATTTGAAAGGAAATTAAAGTGTGAGTTGTTCTCCTTTATTTCATGTTTTGAGGATCAAAGCGTGATTTGGCTTCTTGATTGAAACGTGCGGGGTTCATCCCGTGATTTTGGTGTGAGTTGTTTTGAGTTACTTATACGGGCTTGCAAAAGCTTACCGGGTTTGTTATGTGACAACCCGGTGCACTATTCAAACGGTGTAGAGGTTAATCCTGCAGGTCAGGGTAATCGTGGCTGAAGCTGAGGTAGCTTGTTGGCAGCAGAACGGGTAGGAAGCAATTTTGATTTGGCTTTGCCATTGTTATGAGTTCCGCTATGTTGTAAACTCTGATGGGCATTTACGTTTTATCTTGTTGTTGACAATTTAATTCGTAAGCTTATGTAATATATGACTCTGTGGGCGGGTCAATATTGACTTAGTGGGTTCAAGGCATCAATACGTCTGTAGATTAAAGGGAAAAAGTTTCCAGGTGCTTGGTATTGATGGTTGAACGATCACGTATATGTAATTATGGGATTATATATCGATTTTTATTTGTGTTAACACTACTAGAATAATGTCATTAGACATCGCCACTATTAAATCGGTCAGGATTGCACCTGATGTTAAAAATCGTTCTAACATCAGTTTGTGAAAAAACCGATTTCTATTGTTATTATAGACATCAGTCACTAACTGAAACGATGAGAAAGGTTTTGTTGGAAAAAATTTTAAAAATGCGGAGGGACTAACTTTAAAAAATTTGAGAACGCGGGGACTAAAATTTCATTTCCCCCCAACACTTTGTATTTTTTCCGCTTTCTCTAAAATTTCGAACCCTAGATAACGATCGACTCCAGACCTCCTTCTCCAAGCTGACCTGCATCGACTCCCGATCTCCTTCTCCAAGCTGACCTGCGTCGACTCCATGGAAGGTTTGGTGTTGAAATTGGTAGGTCAGAAGAGAAATCCAGAATCAGTTTGCTTAGCAAAGAATTCAGATACTGAAGTTTTCTGAAATTATTACTCACTGTTAAATTTCCACATTATAGTGGCATTGGTCAGCAACTGAGTCTTGGCATCAAAACTGTTTGGAAGTTCCTCTTTTTAAGTTAAACTGATTGTCAATTTTATAAGTATGTATGATCTTCATCTGTTGCCATTGGCATGTGGAAGCGCCACGTTGTGCAATTGTTTGCAGGATTATCTGTGTGATCTGAGTCTTTTGTCTTTCGACTGCAGATATTAAAGATTTTGGAACATGGAAGTATCAGAGGTCTTAGTATCTTGTCTTTTGAGCTTGAACTAGTTGGTTACACGATTGCTTTGGCATACTGTCTTCATGGAGGGCTTCCCTTCTCAGCTTATGGGGAACTGGCCTTTCTTTTGATCCAAGGTATGCCAAAGGCTTCTTATAATTTTCTTCTCAGCTCTAACATGTCTCCGGGAAATGCTTCTTAGATGTAAGGGTGAATTGCTTTTTCCATACTCAACCAGATTAAATATTTCAGATTCGCTTGACCCGTTCTGAAAGTTTTAGTCCATATAGTAGTGGTTGAATAGATCGTAGTTTTCAAACAAGGAGCCTCAGAACCTTGTTTATCATTTGTTGGCCTTATTGGACTAGGTGCTGTTGCATGCAATTCTGTAGCATTAGGAAGAGCGGTTATGGCAATCCCAAAGGATCTAACACTGTTCCCTTTTTTGCTTGTTTTTTTTTTTTTACAGCTCTAATATTAGTTGCCATTATGTACTATTACTCCCAACCTGTGAGCATCAAAAGATGGATGACGGCATTACTGTATCCTTCTCGCTTAAGAATCAGTTTAATTTTTGCAATTTTATTTATTTAATCTACATTCTGTAAGATTGAAAATGGTGATGCACTTCTTCCTTAATATAATGGTTTTCCAGATATTGTGGTATAGCACCAACCATATTAGCAGGTCGAATTGATCCTGTTCTATTTGAAGCTCTATATGTGAGTAGCCACTTTCACTGTCCAGCCTATGAATCAGTGGACATGAATAGTAATTTATTTTTCCTTCTGATCTAAATAATTCTTTATATCATAGCCCGTCTGATACTAAAACGATTTATTACAGGCATCACAACATGCAATTTTTCTCTTTGCCAAGATCCCGCAGATATGGCAGAACTTTTCTGTAAGTCAACACCTGCTTTGTTTCCAAATTGGTTATTATTACTACTAACATCGAATGTCTGTAAATGTCTTACTTTACAAGTTGCAAGGATTCATCTGGTTTACATATTAAATGTTTGCATTTTGCAATTAGGAGTTTGTGTTTATCTCTGGCAACTAATCCACTTGATTGTTATGTATTATTCTTCAGTTCACACATGTTTTAGGTACTTTCTCATGTTGATTAACTATTTCTTGGGCAGAACAAAAGTACAGGGGAGCTCAGCTTCTTAACGAACTTTATGAACTTTGGAGGTTCTATGGGTACGTTCAAATTGTTAAAAGGGCTGTATGCTGTAATGTGTAAGATATGTATTCCGGGGAACTTACAGATATTTAACTTCCTTTTGCAGTGAGAGTTTTCACCAGCATCCAAGAACAAGCTCCAAAAAGTGGTATCCTAGACCCTTGGCTGTCACTTTAAGTTGCATTTTTAATGAATTAACTGTAATAAAATGTGTGAATAACAAAGGTAGTGCATCTGTACATGTAGATTTCAAATAGGTTTTGGCGGTAAGTGGCCCACTTTTGAAGTGATAACTAACCATTACTTTTGAAGTGACTGTAAATGTTTCTTAATTGAGGCCAAATAAAAAAAAAATTATAAGGAAAAAACTTGCACGATTAGTCAGTCTGTAGATGTGGCAAGTTCAAGTTCTCAGGTCCAAACAAAATTTAGTTCCATTTTTAGTGTTTGCATCACCATAAATATAATAAAGTAAATATCATGATGCTATCTGTTACTTAGTTTTTTTAAACCCTAAGCTATCTTGCTAGAGTGCCTCCATTTTTCATGTGCTTTTTCTGCGAGTTTGATGTTTATAGATTTTTTAATTCATTTGCTCTCCTTAATTATTTTTAAGTTTTGTTGGGCTCTGTACTTGGTGTGGCAACAAATGCCATCCTCCTGAGTCAGATACTTATATACCAAAAGCCAAAATCTCGTGCTGAGAAGGAGAAGAAAACGGAGTAGAAGAATGATGCCTCCAGATATAAAGAGCTTTGCTTCAGTAGGATTCAACAGTTGCAGCAAGCGAGCCAGTGTTTCTACAGGTGGTCACTACCGGTTCCTAGAAAGAAGACGACAATATTCATCTATTATATGAACCTTGGGTTTATTTTGTTTTTGCCAAACAGTGAATGATGGTGGGAAATTATGGTGGATTCCCCCTTTACTTCTTTTCCTTTTTCAAAGTTAGATGTAGTTTCCTTCTTTATGATTGTCGCTTTAATCTTTACATGTCACCCACTCACACTGCTTTAGAATATTAGATGGTGTCTAAGCATGCTTCAGTATTTGTTGTACAGATGATGAACCTGAAGCTGAACCTCTTTTATGCAGAAAAGGCAAAAACAAGAAAAAAAATGTTTATTGTTTCCTAGGCAATGCAGGATGCACCGATCCAACTCAAATGTTGGAGCAGCCGTTGCACAGAATTGTTTGATGTTTGTTCCCAAAAATAATAAGGAAGATGTGGCGTTTTGGATTCCCTTTAGAATGATGCATCTTCTTTTTACATCTCAATACTGGCAACCCCACGCTTTTGACTATTTGGCATCAGACCAGTACCATGGCTTTCATATCCATTTTTTCCTCATATTTCTTTTTGGGGGGGGGGGGAAACAGATTCAAGCATACCCTTCCCAAACTAGTCAATGATGGATAAGGAATCATATGATTTTGAAGTCACTACTATTACTAGTATTACTTAATTACATAAAAGGAAACCTTGTCCCCCACTGGAAAACTTGACACTCACTGAAGCATAGAGAGATTCTGTACACGTGCTAGCTGTGCTAGCTTCATATAGCTTCTTATTGGCTCAATTTAATGACCTAGTTAACAACTCCCAAATTGAGTCAAGCAACCACCCAAATTGTTACGCCAGAATTGTAGGCTTCAACAAGTGAATAGATGCGTCAAGCATTCAAGCAACCACCCAATTGTTACACCAGAATTGTAGGTATCAACGAGTGAAAAGATGATTCGAATATGGAACTCTCCCAATAAAGTGAAGAGAAATATTGCATGGTCAAAATTCAATTTGATTCCTCGCAAATATGTAATAGCGTCCACAAGGAAGTACTAGTAAGAGGATATAAGTGAATCTATATTTATAGGCAGACCAAAGGGAGATTAAAGATCCAACCAACAGCAAACACAACAGCTTTTGTCTAAAACATTATCTTCAGGTGATCTGAGAATGGTTGGACTTAAAACAAAATAAGAATGATTTGATGGAAAATCATAACACGAACCAACGATAATATTTACAGAGGTTCGGTGATAAACCAGACAAAGCATCCCACTACTACATACAATTTATCCCACAAATATAAGCAAATGAATCCTTGCTTGAACTACTGACTGACATCTCCAAACTAAGATTGTAGTAATAGCAGGTCACAGGATAAGGGAGCATTCAGAGATATAGATATGCAAATGGTGTTAAAGGGGAAACTTCCCGGGAAAAGAAACACAAAAACAGTGACAAAAACCAATGTGAAGATTGAAATGACCAAAGGCAATGAACAGCACACAGAATCGAGTTTAAGTACATAAAGGTCAGAATCAAAATAAACAATACAGCAATAAAATAACAATGAACAAGGAACAAGTTTTTTTTTTTAGTCTGGTAGCTTCTGTTTGGTTTTCTGTTCAATAATACTAACTATTCCGACTTACCCACCTTCTCAGAGCGCAAGCCAAAACATCCCATAAATCAAATTGGATATAGTTGAGAATATATTTACGGCCTACTTGGATGCACAATTACGGCCCTCTTATGAACGCCGTTAAAGGGTAATGTCTTTTATGGCTCCGGCATTTACAGCCTGCATTTGTGCGCCGTAAAAGGGTATTTACGACGCACATTGTGGGCAGTAAAAGACTGTTTTTGGTGTAGTGCATGCAGAAAAACGATTGAACATTTGATGACACTTAAATGATTGAGAGTTGTGATAAATATTAACCATTCTTTCATCAACCTAGAAGACACATACGTAATTCATTTCAGATATTGTACACTTGGCCTTTTGGAAGTTTATCTAGATACATTTATGCTTTTGTTCATCTTGTTCAGGCTTTAGCTTCTAGCTAGCTGCTGATTTGTTATATAATTGAAGATTGCTATTACTATGTTTGTCTCACTTTCTGCAATCAAGTTTATGTTTTTGCTGCTAAGGATTGGAATTCTAGATTTTAAAACTTCAGTTAACGAGTCGGTCAATTTCTTCTGCTGCTTTGTGTGGTGCTGTCATGACTTACATTGTTATACATATTTGTAGTGGGCGGTAAAGGATCGGAAATGGTATACCCAACAACAACTTGACGAGGTCCGCATTGAAGTAGCCGACTACTTACAGACTCTGCTGTAGGTTCTGACCAGTTTCTTGATTTTGAGTTAGGCTAGCTTTCAATTAACTTTTTTGTAGCAATTATGAACAAACATGAATACTAATTGCTAGGCTAGCCTTGTAGTATATAGGTGCATGAATTGGGGTTTTATTTTGCCCATTTTGTAAACTGTTAAGGATGATGAATGTCGGATATAATACCCCAATTTGCAATTTATAATCACAGTTCTATTTTGTGGACAGAATCCTCTTTATAGAATGTGATGTTTAGATATAAAGTTGAAATCAGTTTTAGCCATAAAAACTGATGTCCAGTAATACAGATACATCAGTTCCAAAATGAAAATCGATGTTACTAATATATCCAGACATCGGTTCATTATCAGAAACGATATACTACTGAGTGCCAGACATCAGTTCCGAAATGAAAACCGATGTTACTAAACTATGCAGACATCGGTTCATTGTCAGAAACGATATACTACTGAGTCCCAAACATCAGTTCCTAAAGGAAAACCGATGTTACTAAACTATCCAGACATCGGTTCATTGTCAGAAATGATATACTACCGAGTGCCAGACATCAGTTCCGAAATGAACACCGATGTTACTAACATAACCACACATCGGTTCATTGTCAGAAACGATATACTACAGAGTGCCAGACATCAGTTCCGAAATGAAAACCGATGTCTGTAACAGTATTACTCATCGGTTCTTAAATCAATAACGATGTTAAAACTCGAACTTGTGTTATATAATCTATATTTCTTTAAGCTTTAAATACAATAAAATGTGGGTTTAACAATAGTAAAGCATGCAAGTTTGTTATCATTTAAACCTATATACATCGGTTTATTATAAGGAACCGATGTCTACCCGAATATTAGACATCGGCTAAAAACCGATGTCTGCATTTTCCGGATCTTTCTCGTCACCCACAAAGACATCGGTTGGGTTTTTGTTTCTCATCGGTTTTTGACCGATGTCTGGGGCCATAATTCTAGTAGTGTAAAAATCAGGGGCGTGACAAAGATGAAGAATGACGTCAATCTCACCATTGTAGACTTCAAATATGGGGAGGGAAACAACAATGTTGATGCCGCAGATTTTGACTAATAGTCTTTATTTTCCAAGAATTATGTAATGGCAATTATGCCTTAAATAAATAAAATGACTTTTTGTATTAACTCTTTCTCACTAGGCTCATCCAAGAGTAATTGTGATGTCTAGGAAAGGTTTGAACTGAGAGAACGGTTTTAAAAGTGAGCACAGCTCCACCAAAATCTCACCTTACCTTACCTGGTCACAACCAAATTGGAGTTACCGAACGGATTGAGTGATTACAATTTGTCTAAAAGTTTAATTTTTATTTTGGATTAGATTTTGGTCAAGAAACTTTGATGTAATCATTGGCTATCATTAATAAAGTGTCGATTTCTTTTATGTCATGTCTTGGACATATTTTTCGAACTTTATTACTTCGAAGATATAAGAGTCAATGGTTTTCATGTGGGTTACATTGTGAGAATGGACAAGAGTTCCTTTGCATCACCTCTAATGACTACGGACATAAAAGAGTCTTGGAGAAACTTATGTGTCGCTCTAGTGGGTTGTATGCAACTACTATTCGAATAATTGAATCCAATCATATTATGAGAGATGATTTATGGGATTCCGATACATATAGGTTTTGGCATGACCGTTTGGGACATCCAGGTTGTGATATGATGATCCGTATATTAAAGAATTCACACGGACATCTATTTTTTCAGAATGAAAAGAAGTAAAAATCGAAATTTGGATCACGAAAGAGTACCTGCGCCTCATGGCCCCATCCCCCTCCTTATCCATCCATCAAAGGCCGGTGCCGCCATCCCCCTGCTGCCCAACTATGGCATTGACGCCACATATGCTCATTCGACTCCAATTTCTACTTCTAAAGTCAATTGTGACTTCATGGCTCAACCAAAATCCTCATTGGTTGCTTCTAAAGCCTATCATTCTTTCTGCAAAGCCTGCTCTTTACCAAAATTAGGATCGAGACCATCCTATGCAAAGGACACTAAAGAAAACATACCATTCTTACAAAGAATCCAAGATGATATTTGTGGACCTATTCAACCACCTTGCGGACCATTTAGATATTTCATGGTGTTGGTTGATGCATCAACAAGTTGGTCACATGTCATGCTATTGTCCACAAGGAACGCTGTATTTTCTAAATTCCTAGCACAAATTATTAAGTTCAAGGCTCACCACCCTGATCATCCTATTAATTCTATAAGACTTGACAATGCTGGGGAGTTTACATAAAAAACTTTTGATGATTATTGCATGTCCATTGGGACTGAAGTTTGTTAATGTCTAAAAGTCTAGCGGTAGCTGGACCTTAGTTAACGCTGATCCGGTGGGCAGATCGATACTTGTGTTGTTATTGTAGTTCCCGTTACCTGTCAAGTAAAATACAATGGGCGTCAGAGGGAGACCGCGCCGGGCGGTCTTCAACTCTCTGATGCCTAAGTTAGTCAATGTATTTATGTTGACAAAGTAACAGTAGGAAAGTATTGAATGCGTAATTAATGAGGAGAGAGGAGAGAACATTTTATAGGCGAGGAAGAGACTGATCTCGTCTTTGTTTTCGATGTGGGACTGATATGCTTCAGTTCCCAGTTTCAGAAGCTTCTGATGCCACCTTGGCGCGGCGCGTGGCGGCGCGTTGGTGGCGATCTGGAGGTGGTCCGATGCTGAGGTTGTAGCCCGTTTGGCGGTGTGTCTGTATGTCATTCCTTTGGTTGGAATTAGTACCTTTGGCGGTACAATGAGCATGGCCCATTATAGCTAATTATGCTTGCAAATGTACATGTATGTACAACTCCCCCAAGTCCCCAGTCAAGGAGGGCAATCTTGGTTGGGGAGTTGTTCTGCGGTTTGAAGCGCTTTCCTCCACTAGACTTGCAAGAGCATAATTAGCGTCAGTGCGTGGTCAACCGTTGGTTTTACTGAGCAAACGCTCTGTACCCTTTCGGGTGGGCCCCTGCTGGGCCCCCCAGGGAGCCCCCCACTCCCCGGCGAAGATAGACCTCCGGATGGTCGGTAATTTGTTTGATGAGGGGGAGCTGCACGGAGCAGAGGGTGTTGGGTAGCGAGCCCAATGTTTAGCACCCAAATGACGGGGGTCAACGTGCCTGATCAGGGCCGTCGTAGACTGTTTGACTAGTCCCCGTGTCCCGTAGGGCCGGTCTGACGGTAACGCCGCGTAGCGGTCGTTGTCAGAGTGAGGCGTAGCCTCGGGATTTTCCTTTTGGCGGACATCCCCCCGCTGGATGCAGCAGGAAGCAGCGTCCG
>BDJD01003558.1:53442-76423 GCA_002564525.1 Rosa multiflora
GTGAATAGTGCGCGGTTAACGCCGATTGCGGGGTCGGAGGGCTGGGGAATGGCGGGGAGCTCCGCCTGCTCTTCAGCGTTTCCCCCGCTGTCGTTAGTCATGGTGATTGTAGCGGGATGACCTTTTGTTCAAAAGTTCCCACAGACGGCGCCAATGTTAATGCCTAAAAGTCCCGCGGTAGCTGGACCTTAGTTAACGCTGATCCGGTGGGCGGATTGATATTTGTGTTGTTATTGTAGTTCCCGTTACCTGTCAAGTAAAATACAATGGGCGTCAGAGGGAGACCGCGCTGGGCGGTCTTCAACTCTCCGATGCCTAAGTTAGTCAATGTATTTATGTTGACAAAGTAACAGTAGGAAAGTATTGAATGCGTAATTAATGAGGAGAGAGGAGAGAACCTTTTATAGGTGAGGAAGAGACTGATCTCATCTTTGTTTTCGATGTGGGACTGATATGCTTCAGTTCCCAGTTTCAGAAGCTTCTGATGCCATCTTGGCGCGGCCCGTGGCGGCGCGTTGGTGGCGATCTGGAGGTGGTCCGATGCTGAGGTTGTAGCCCGTCTGGCGGTGTGTCTGTATGTCATTCCTTTGGTTGGAATTAGTACCTTTGGCGGTACAATGAGCATGGCCCATTATAGCTAATTATGCTTGCAAATGTACATGTATGTACAAAGTTGAACATCCAGTTCCTCATGTTCACACCCAAAATGGTCTTGCAGAAGCTGCCATTAAACAACTACAAATGGTTGCTAGAGCATTGGTTATGCATACCAATCTCCCTATTTCTACTTGGGGCTATGCAATATTGCATGCAGCTGTACTTATTCATCTGAGGCTCACTGCCACTCAACCCTTTTCTGCGTCCCAGATGGTGACTGGGTATAAGCCTGATGTCTCACACTTATGCATATTTGGGTGTGCAGTTTATGTGCCAAATGTGCCACAGCGCACCAAAATGGGTCCTCAAAAACGATTAGCCATTTATGTTGGATATCACTCTCCAACTATTATCCACTACTTAGAACCTTTGACAGGCGATCTCATTACCGCTAGATTTACGGATTGTCACTTTGATGAGACAGTGTTCCCGTCGTTAGGGGGAGATAAGAACATAAATGTTCAACAGGAACGACAGGAATTGTCGTGGTCTGTCACCACTTTGTCTCATCTTGATCCCCAAACAGCATAGTTCAAAATTGAAGCGCGGAGAATTTTCGATCTTCAGAATGTAGCAGATTCGATGCCTGATGCGTTTTCTGATATCGCTAAAGTGACGAGATCATAGATACCTGTTGCAAACGTGCCTGCAAGGATTGATGTCCCTAAAATTAGAGGACATGATGCCATCTCAAGGGAAGCTGAGCATGGCGCCAACGTCCCTTCCTATGGTGACGTTGTGGCTCAGGCCAGGCTCTCTACAAAGAAGCGCGGGAGGCCTAAAGGTTAGATGGATTCTAGCCCAAGAAAGAAAGCAAGTTTGGCATAAAATAATCCATTAATCATCGATGTAAATAATCCATCTCATGAGAATATTCTAGATTATGGTTATGTCCAAGAGACATCATTGGGGGACGCTCCAATGTTAGAACCAATTCCAGAGAATAGGGAGATCTCCATGAATTACACTAGTGTACATGAGATGATGAATAGAAATTCTATTGCTATTGATGATGCATTTGCATATCATGTTGCAAAAGGAATTATAGAATATGATGATATCAAATCTCGCTCTGTCGAAGAATGTCAACCAATAGCGGATTGGCCTAAATGGAAAGATGCGATCTTGGCTGAATTAGATTCACTAGCAAAGAGATAGGTTTTTGGACCTATAACGCAAACAACCCCAAATGTAAAGCTTGTTGGCCATAAATAGGTCTTTGTTAAAAAGCGTAATAAGAAAAATGAGGTGGTTAGATATAAAGTCCGCCTTGTGGTGCAAGGTTTCTCACAACGCCCTGAAATCGACTACGAGGAGACATATTCTCTCATAATGGACGTTATAACGTTCCGCTACCTTATTAGTTTGGTAGTTTCCGAAAAACATGACATGCAGTTAATGGATGTGGTTACAGCATATCTCTATAGGGATCTAGATTTTGAGAGAGAGAGAGAGAGAGAGAGATATATATATATATATATATATATATATGAAGGTTCCTAATGGACTTCAATTACCCAAATCAAGTGGCTCTAAACCACGGAGCGTGTTTTCAATAAGATTAAAATGCTCACTATAAGGATTAAAACAATCCGGACGGATGTGGTATAACCGTTTAAGTGACTACTTGATTGGGAAGGGATATATTAACAATGAAATATGCCCATGCGTGTTCATTAAAAGAACAAGTTCAGGATTTGCAATTGTAGCAGTTTATGTCGATGACATGAACCTAATTGGAACTCTAGATGAGTTAAAGGAAACTGCTAAATATTTGAAATCCGAATTTGAGATGAAAGATATCTTGGGAATACACGGTTTTGTCTCGGTTTAGAACTCGAGCACCGTAGTGATGTGGGATTTTGATCCATCAGTCTGCATATACTCAGAAAATTCTAAGGCGCTTTAATGAAGATACAGCAAAGCCTGTGAGTACTCTCATGATTGGCCATAGTCTTAAGCCCGGAAAAGATCCGTTTCATCCAAATGATGAGGACGAAGAGTTATTAGAGGCCGAAGTGCCATATCTAAGTGCAATAGGCACATTATTGTACTTAGCTCAATGCACAAGATCAAACATCTCATTCGCAGTAAACTTGTTAGCTCAACATAGTTTTGCGCCAACACGCCGCTATTGGATTGGTGTAAAGACAATCTTTCGATACTTAAAATGTACGATTGATATCCCTACAGAGAGAAGAGGAATGACGGAAAATTGGGATTGAACCCCTTAAGGCAAGTTGCCGCCGTCCATGGAATAGTCGCCAGCCATATTGCCGCCACCGGCGTCGCTACCCTCCTCCTCCTCCCCTCCATCAAAATGATGGTGATGTTTTGATGGGTTTTGCTGATGCATGGTATATCTCTGACCCTCATAAATGTCACTCTTAAACAGGTTATGTCTTTACCATGGGAAGCACTGTGATATCTTAGAGGTCTACAAAACAGACTCTTGTTGCTACTTCCTCGAATCATGCAAAGATTATTGCTCTACATGAGGCCGAGCGTGAATGCATATGGCTAAGGTCTGTAATTTGACATATTCGAGGAACTTGTGGTTTAAATTCTACCATGGATGAACCTACATGCATTTATGAGGATAATACAGCTTGTATTGATCAAATGAAGTTAGGTTTCATCAAAGGAGACAACACCAAACATATATCGTCTGAGTTCTTTCATAATCAGCAACAACAATCACTTCTAAAGATTGAAGTGAATCGAATCTAATCAGAGGATAATGTAGCGGACTTATTCACTAAGTCGTTACCTAAATCCACCTTTGAGAAACATGTGAAGAGCATCGGATTAAGAAAGTTATTCGAACTCCCATGATTGTAGTAATCAGGGGGAGATATCGACATCAGGGGGAGGTATGATGTCTACATGTTCGATCTCGAAGAGTGAAGGACGTGTTGTATTCTTTTTCTCCTCCTCGAGCTTGTTTTTGTCCCACAAGGTTTTTCACTCAAGCAAGGTTTTTAACGAGGCAACGGATGAAGTGTCACCACCAAGTTTGAGCGGCACAAGGGGGAGTGTTGAAGGATATTGATATTTGTGTGCCTTATCAAACTAAGATTAGTTCTATGATTGTAATAGGAGAGAAGGTTCTAGAATTCCTAGTCCTATTCAGAATAGTTTTCGTTATATCATTAGAATATATACTTTGTAATCCCTATATATAGGGCTCCTATTATCAATAGTGGAACACATAATTCTCTCATCAATCGCTCTCAAATTTCTCATTCTAAAACAGTGAGAGGACAATGAGTGCAATTTTTTATTCTTCATTTGCAGTTAAAAGTTCTGGAGAAATGGATTTCCCTTTTTGGAGTTCATGGTCATCCATGAAAGTTTTTATTCCCTAATCTATCAATGAATTGTATAAGTAGTTTGTAAAACGCTTCCGGGTGTCTTTACCTCTAAAACTTAGAAAGACATCATATTTCCACTCAGAAGTTGATGAAGGAAAATATGAAGAGGAACTCATTGTGACTAGCTAGAAACTACTTATCTATCACTATATACTGGACAATGTCCCAAGGACCATGAGCTAGGGTACCAACCAGCACAAAGAACAAGCAATTTATTTGTTTCCCCTGCATAGAAATAGATAGAAAGTGAATTATTTCCTTGTGAACCAGCCCTATATAAATTCTTAAAAGAGTGGTATAATATTATCTTGTTTTGTACTATATAATGTCCACTGTCATCCTAGAATATGTAGTACATAGTTTGATCAAAGACGTGATATAGTACAGTACAATATTTAGTAGCAGCTTAAAATGCAGGTATTATTCCATCTATGACAGAAATTGGAAATGAATTATATATTCAGAAGTATTTCAGATTCAATAAGTTCTGAAGAGACATCTAGATCATGTTAGGCATCAGTATCTCTTTTACAAGGCAAGACTATCTCCACTTGTACACTAGCTAGGGATGTCAAGATTTCAAGAAACGCTTCCTTTCTATACGTTGTTTATATAAAACAAAAATCCGTCCTCAACAAACAAGTCTTCATATGCTACCACTAGTTTACATGTTTCTTGAATCAAAACATCATGTTGTTTGAATGAAATCATTTCCAAAAATGGGAATCATTACTTTGAATTACAAGATACAAGAGGAATCAATCATTCACTCCTCTATTAATATTGTTCCAAGCACTGATATAGACAACTGCGAATAACCCATTGACTATTTGCTAACATGCTAGCCTGCCTTGACTTTGATTTTCCCTCCATCAGTGCCACCATCCAATTCCCCCCAAAGTTTGAACTTTTTATTTTCGTTTTATTCAATTCCCTCTATTAGCTAACTATACTGTAAGTTTTCATGGATGTAAATGTCAGTCAATTGGACTTGACAATGCTAGAGAGTTTACATCGAAGACTTTAGATGGTTGTTGCATTGGGACTGATGTTGGACATCATATTCCTATGAACACACCCAAATGGTCTCGCGGAAACGACTACAATGGTAGCTCGAAAATTGGTAGTGCGCACCAATCTCCTTATATCCGCTTGGAGTGATGCAATATTGCATGCAGCTATGTTAATTTGTCCACAACCCACCGCCACTCAATCTATCTATGCGTTACAGCTAGTGACTGGGTATGAGTACCTCGTATTTACGCATATTTGAGTGAGCCATTTACGTGCATCTTGAGCCACCACAGCGCACTACAATGGGTCCTCACAGACGACTAGGCAAATACATTGGATATGAGACTCCAACAATCGTCCACCACTTAATGCCCTTGCTAGGCGATCTCTTTACCGCATGTCTTGCGGAGTGTCACTTTGATGAGACAGTCTTCTCGTCGTTAGGAGGAGATAAGAACACAGATGTTCAGCAGGAACGACATGAATTGTCGTGGTTTGTCCCCATTATGTCTCATCTCGATCCCTGCTAAAGTGACGAGATCACACATATCTACTGCAAATATGCCTGCAAGGATTGATGTCCCTAAGAGAAGATGTAATGCCACCCTACATGGAAGTAGGCATGGCACCAACGCCATAGAGAACGACACTCTAGCGTTATAAGCCATGGCCCCAGCTAGGATGCAAGGGAGGCCCGTGGGTTCGAAGGATACTTTGGCACAACTCAATCCTTAGATCACCGACACTCAAAATTCATCTCATGAGTATCTTCCTGGTTATGGTTATCGTTGGGGGACGCCTCAACGTCAGAACCTATTTCTAGGAATATAGAGCTCTCTGAAAATTACACTAGTGTACATGAGACGTGGGATAGAAACTCCATCATAATTGATGATGTAGTCACGCATTTTGTAGGACATGAGTTTGTTGAGTCCGATGATATCAAATCACGCCCCGTTGATGAATGAATGCCAACGTAGAGAAAATTGGCCTAACTGGAAAGATGTGATCCAGGTTAAGTTAGATTCTCTAACGAAGAGGAAGGTTTTCGAGCCAGTGATGCCAACACCTCCTAACATAAAACATGTTGACTAATGGGTCTTCGTTAAAAAGTGTGATGAGAAAAAGATATGGTAATCTAGACTTATGGTGCAAGGCTTCTCACAAAACCCCCTTGAATCGACTACGATGAGACATATTCTCTCGTAATGGATGTAATTGCAATCCACTACCTTATCAATTTGGTATTTTTCCGAATAATTGAACATGCAGCTACAATTATGGTCACTACATATCTCTATGGGGATCTAGATACGGAACATACATGAAGGTTCATGGTAAACTTCATTTACCCAAGTCAAGTGGCTCTAGAACATAGAGCGCATTTCCAAAGAGGTTGAAACGCTCACTAAAGTGACTACTTAATTGGGAAGGGATATGCCCGCACATTTCCAGAATAAGTTTCAGATTCTATAGCGGTTCATGTTGGACATGATCTTAATTGGAAGCCCTTAAAGAGTTAAGGGAAACCACTGAACACTTGAAATCCGATTTTGCTATGAAGGATTTTGGGAGAACACGATTATGTCTTGGTTTGGAACTTGAGCATCATGTTGATAGATGCTTAGGTGTTTTGACAAGGTCAAGCCTTCAAGCATCCCCATGATCGTCCGTAGTCTTGATCCTGAAAATGATCCTCTTCGTCCGAAGGATGATGGAGAAGATGTGCTAGAGGCGGAAGTGCCCTACATAAGTACAATAGGCTCATGATTATACTGAGCTCAATGTACAAGACCAGACACTCATATATTGTGAACTTGTAAGCTAGATATAGCTTTGTGCCAACGCGATGCCATTAGATTGGTGTAAAAGATATCTTTCAGTACTTAAGATGTACGATTGATATGGGTTTGTTCTATCCCTACAGAGAGACAAGGGATTCGGACACATTATATGTCAAGAACGCCACCAATAGTGGTTTGCGTTCCCTCTCCACATCCTAAAACGACATTAGTGTTTTGGAAGGTTTTGCTGATGCTGGGTATCTCTCTGACCCACATATAGGTCATTCTCAAACTGGTTAAGTGTTCACCATGGGTAAGACCGTGATATCTTGAAGGTCTACATAATAGACCTTAGTCGCTATATCTTCATACAATGCAGAGACTATTGTTCTTCACTAAGTGGTTTCGTGAATGTATATGGATTGGATCCACAATTATGCATGTTCGAACAATTGTGGTTTGAAGTCTACCACAGATGAGCCTACGAACATTTAGGATAATGCTGCTTGTTTTGAACAAATGAAGTAAGGCTACATCAAAAGCGACAACACCAAGCATAATCAACAACAACAAACTTTCTTCAAGATCAAAGTGAACTAGGTTCGATCTGAGGACAGTGTGGCAGACTTGCTCTCTAAGTCATTGCCTAAATTCCACTTTCGAGAAACATGTTGGTAGTATTATGTGCAGAAGTTATCCGAACTCCCATGACTGTAATCATCAGAGGGAGATGCAAACATCAGGGGGAGATATCTGTATGTATGGTCTCAAAATGTGAAGGGTGTGTTGTGCTCTTTTTCCCCTTAGAACGAGGTTAGTTTTGTCTTACTGGGTTTTTGTTACTCGGCAAGGTTTTTAATGAGGCAAAGAGAGAAGCACCACGTTTGGGGGACACAAAGGGGAGTGTTCAAGTAAATTCAGAATATGTGTCTAGCCCAAACTCTAGGTTACTTGACCTAGTGGTAATAGGGTTTTTGAATTAGAGATACTCATATATATCCGATTAATTGTACGATTATTTTTCCTTATACAACTCTGATTCTATGTCTTGTAATCCTCTATATAAAGAGGCCCCTATTATCAATGAAAGCACGACTCAATTCTCTTCCAATTTCAGTTTTCCTTAAACTATTTTGTATTTTTTATGGTTCCCTCTCTCTCTCCCCCCAATTTTCTGGTCAAGCTATATCGAACACCCCACATCTCTCCCCTCTACTTTTTCCTCTTCTTTTTCTGCAGCGACGACCTCCCCATTCTCCAATGGGCCACTCCACCCGAACTCAATTTTCAAACCCGAAACCTCCTTCACATATCCGTACTACCCATTCACCATGCCTATTAGGGTTTATGTCTACAATATGCCCTCCAAGTTCACCACGATCTGCTTTGCCTCTTCATCACCTCCTACAGGGACACCTCCAATCTCACCTCTAATGGAAGCCCGTCCACCGCCTTATCAAACATGTTTGTTCTTCTTCTATCTTTACTACTAATTCCAATTCAGATCAATTCAGTGGAATTGAACTTGTATTATTGGCGCAGCATTTGATTGATTACTGCCTATTGGCAGATTTGATAGCTACAAAAACAGAGAGGCTGCTGAAAAGCATAGTAAGAGTGCATTGGCAGGAGCCAGGAGGAGGCATACCTCTTCTACATCCCCTTCTTCACCACCATTAGCTTCTTTATACGGAGTGAAGCTAGTATCAATAGCTTTTTCCCGATCTCCGAAAGCTCAACGTTGCAATCGCGCTCAAGAATTGCACCTACCCCAGATTTCAATCCACCTCTACTGACAACGATCTCCAATCCAAGCCCACCTAAGCCCGACTTGACTTCCAATCCTCCTCCGCCGATCCCTGCTTCCAATCCGCCACTGCCAATCACTATTTCCAATCAGGCCTGTTTCTTTGGCAGCACCACCATACAGTCCGAGAATGGCGCTAGCTAGACTCTAGAGAGAGCTGAGAGACTTTTAGTGAGGGTATTAGTTTTAGGAGGGAGGGAGGGAGGGAGAGAGAGAGAGAGAGAGAGAGAGAGAGAGAGAAATTATTTTTAAAAAAGAAAGAAAAAGGAAGTGAGAGGCATAATAGTCATTTTGGACATGTTGTGTGAGAATTAGAGATAATAAGGACTAAACAGTTTAATTTAAAAAATTTGCACTAAACTGTTATGGAAAAAAATACAGGGAGTAACAAGAATTTAATTATGAAGAAAAATACTTTTTTTTTAATAGGACCAATAACTTCATTAATAATGTGGTAACATTACCCTTATTTGATTCGCGGGAAAGTAAGCATCTGGAAATGAAACTTGATCATTTTTTGCGTTTGGAAAAAGAAAAAGAAATACTTCTTGAAGGAGGGGTAAATAATGGGGAAGTGGTTCCTTTGAAACCCAAAAGGAATCACTTTCCCCCCTTATTTTCTTGTATTTATTACTCACAACATATTATTTCATTGCATTAATTACAAACTTTTTAACAACTTTTCTGATAACATTCCTTATGTTACCAAACAACAGAATAGAAAGTTCTTGGGAAATTTCATTTCCCTTCCCATAGGTAAGACAAAAGAATTACTTTATTTTTCACGAACCAAATGTATAGAGAGATATGTCACCATCAACTACTTTATCTATTAGATCAAATACCCTAGAAAGTGCCGCCACCGCTGCCACTTCCACCAGTGCTAGCACCGCCGGCCGATGTCCTACCTCCCTCCACCAAAATCCAAATGATGTTTCTAGTGGGTTTTTGCTGATGTAAGGTGTCTCTCTGACCCACATAAAAATTACTTCCAAACTGGTTATGTATTCATCGTGGGAAACACGGCGATATCTTGAAAGTCTATAAAACAGACCACTGTCGCTACTTTCTCGAATCATGTAGAGATTATAACTCTTTATGAAGATGTTCGTGAATGTATATGGCTTAGATCCATAATTATGCATATTCAAAGTACATGTGGTTTGAAGTCTGCCACAGATGAACCTACGTGCATGTATGAGGATAATTCCGTTTGCAATGAAAATGAAGCAAGGTCTCATCAAGGGCGACAACAACAAGCATATATGACCTAAATTCTTCTACAATCAGCAATAACAATCTCTCCTCAAGATCGAAGTGAATCAAGTCCGATTTGATGCTGATGTGGCAGATTTATTTACTAAATTATTGCCTAAATCCACATTTGAGAAACATGTCTATAGAAATTATCCAAACTCTCATGATTTTAGCAATCAGGAGCAAACGTTGACATCAGGCGGAGTTTCGATGTCTACATGTTTTGATCTCCAAATGTGAAGGCGCGTCGACAGTTATTTTTATCCCACTAGATTTTTGTTACTCGGCAATTAATGAAGCAACTTGAGGAGCGTCATTGACGTTACATGACGTAATATTTGGACGGCACAAAAGGGAGTGTTGCAGGAAATCTAATATTTATGGGCCTAGTCCAAACAAGGCTATTTAGCATAAATGTAATGGGGTGAATATATTCTATTAGATATCCTATTTGAGTAGGATTCATTTTTTACTTGTACTCCAAGAACATTGTATTTGTGATCCTCTTTATATAGAGACATCTATTATGAATGAAATACACAACAATACTCCCCGAATCTTATTCTATTAAACATGAATTAAGATTGAAAGAAAGTTTTTTCTTGAGTTGTCCTAGCAAACCATCAGCTTTGTTGTCAAACCCAAACTCAAAGTGTTCACGACCTCGCTTGGTGGTCGCACCTGATACAGTTGCTGCCTCACTAGGAGATGGGTCAGAAAATGTGAAGGGCTCCTGAGAATTATCGTTAACCTTAATCTCTTCCTCATCTTGATGGTACACTATACGAACTCCAGATTTCTTCACTTCCAAACCTGGGCCATCGATCGTAAATAAAAATTCAATGTGTTGCCAGTCTTCACGACTATGGAGTGAACTACAGAAAATCCAGAGGTGATCCAATACAGCATGGCCTGAGTGTTCGTTAAAGGCAAAACCGGGCAGATGGAACCTCTCTTTTCCATTGACTTCATATTGGCAATGAATCTCATGTGTAGGACTATACTCATCACTCAATAAAACAGGTGAATGTTGATGCACTGCAAAAACAGCACAAAACGCGAATCCCATCAACTTATTATTGAACCAACATGGAGGTAGATCTATAGTTACCGAATGACCAGCGCTTTGATGATTAAACCACTCTGGCATATCATTTCCAGGAATGACAAACTCAAACTTCTCTACTCGATGAGGACTAAACCACTCTGTTATATCATATCCAGGAATGAGACACTTAAATTTCTCTATTCGACCAGGATGAGGATGAGGATGACTAAGTTCCTGTGCCATAAAGCCACAATGTGGTACACGATTAAGACCATGCACATGCACTTGACAGAAAATGCTACATTGCTTTTGAGAGAGAGAGAGAGAGGGAGACCTGAAGGAATCGTTTCAGAGATGTAAATGCCGGATTGTTACGGCCTTGCTTCACCAGTTCGAAACAATTAAGACAATATGCCTTTGACAGAAAATTCCGTTCTTCTATAACGTCAAGCGCCATCTCCAACAGAGGACAATTATTAGCATTCACTTCGACACGAGGTGAAAGCTTTGGTAATTCTTCAAGGTACGGGCAGCACTGCAAATCGAGATATTCAAGCACTAAAAGTTTGCTGATGTTCCCCGGAAGCATAGAAAATTGGTTGAAGCTTAGATTTAATCTTTTTAATGAGCACTGAAAGGATGAAACAACAGGGATGAATCCCATATCCCAAAGATTGCAGTTACTTGGATTCAACATTCTTAAATACTGCAAAGAACGAAAACCAGCCCGTGCAAATGGCAAATTGGCTCCATCAAAAATAATAAATCTGATCTCTTCCAGAAGACAAATGCATGAAGGCAGTCCTGTTCCAGCCACATCAAGCTCTTCCAAACTTTTTACATTGCCCATGTCTTCCGGCAGTTTTTCAAGTTTTGGGCAACCAGAAAGAAGAAGGACTTTCAGAGATTTCAAACCAGATACACTGCATGGAAGAAGACACAGACTTGTGCAATCTCTGAAGTTCAACAAAGTAAGTCTTTCGAGCATACCCACTGATGAGTCAACCTCAGTCAGGCGTATACAACCTTGAAGAATCAAACATTCAAGATATGGACTACCACTTAAGTCTGGGATCTCGAGTAGATTCAAAGAGTGGCTGAGGTTGATGGTTTTTAAACTGTATAAAGGCTGTAAGCAAAAGCATTTATAGCAAAATTAGCTTCAATAATATCAACACTTCTGAAGGTAATACAAGATCAATAATTAATACAATGCATACCTTTATGCCCATCCAAAGATACACAATTTGGCTATGACACATCTCGAGTTCTTTTATCTTCTCTGGGCTGAAAGATGATGGCAAAGATTGTAGAGGAAACTTCAACCACCTGAGAATTCGTAACTCACTTGAAAGATAATCAAGGCTGTCACAGACTTCAGAGAGTTGCACATTACTAATCTCAAGCAGTCTCAATCTGTTCATCATCGAAAAGGATTTAGAATTTATGTGGAAAACTGTTTCTGGTTCATCAGCTACGTCCAGGATATGATCAAGGTCCAGGACTATGGCTTCCACTGCATCTGTTCCCTAATGAACATGAATAAGGAATAATGAAGCCCATGAATAAGAAAAATTTAGTACTAAGTTAGTAGTACACCTGTTCATATAGAATATATTAGAACTGAAATTATTCTTGTACTAGCTAGGTCACTCACTGTATTTCTTCTCAGCACATGATCAACATCTTTATAAAGCCACAACCTGCTGCGCTTGCCTGGCTCTTCAGGAGATTCTCGGCGAACAATTTCTAAACCCATTTCTTGGAGCAAGTCATGCATCCATATAGTGCCGAATGAAATAGTTAAGAGGGATCTTTCCACAAGGACATCTATTCCAATATCTGCATACAAGCCGCAAGTGTCTAGTGTTTCTATTACATGGTGTTTTCTCTTCCCATGAAAAAAACATGCAATGTCTAGGAAAAGTTTCTTTTCCTTGTCATCAAGACCACGTAACTTATTTTAAGTGTCTCAAAAATTTCTATGTTACAGACTTCTCTCAATTTGCATAAAACACTTTTCCAGGCGCTTACACCTCTTCCATGCAGAAAAGATCCCAATACTTTAAGAGCTAACGGAAGACCTTTGGCATAGTTGAGGACTTGATTAGACAAAACAAGGTAGTTTTGTTCAGGGTAATCTCTTTTAAAGGCGTTCAAGCAAAAAAGCTGAAGGGCTTCATCACTACTTAGTCCTTGAACCCCAAATCTTCTCTCTACTCCATGTTCAATCAGCAAATGGTCATTTCTAGTTGTAATGATAACAAGACTTCCAAAACCAAACCAATCTTTCTTTCCAGCTAAATAGTCCAATTGGTTTGAATGATTAACATCATCAAGAATGAGAAGAACCTTTTTGTGACTTAGATAACTCTTTATGATGACTGCTCCTTCATGAACATCCAATACATCAGTCTCTTTCCCCAGCATCCTAGTAATAAGTTTCTTTTGTAACTGCACCACACCACTTATTTCTGCATTGCTTCTAACATTTGAAAGAAAGCTGCTGAATTCAAATTGATGAGAGATTCTGTCATACAAAACTCTGGCAATAGTTGTCTTACCAATCCCACCCATCCCCACTATCCCTAAAAAGCTAACATCATGCACACCTTCCTGGGAAAGCAAATGAACTGCTTCTACTCTTGAATCAATTCCAACCAGGTTCTCCACAGATCTAAACAATGTAGGGAACAATTTCGCCCTCACCACAGCAACTATTTCTTTGATGAGATCTAGTTCGTACCTAGATGAGATAAGAAACAATATCAATCATTTTCATCATATGCATATTAGATGGACAAAGAAAGAAAATGTAAATATACTTCTTATAGTTAGTACAAGGACCAAGCGAAAGTTGAAAGGAGCACCACCTATATTTTCTTCTCTATTCGTCTAATTATATCTATCTTTAAGTTGCTTACTATGCCTACGTCATGCCTTGTGGGTTGTAGCATAATCAACAAACACAAAGATCAATTGTTGTTAATTAATGCAATATTACAACTAATTATAAACATTGTTGGTTCTATTTCTAAGTTATCAATATTGATATAAGTTGTAACTTTTTTTTTTTGGTCGACAACATAAGTTATAACATACGGGGACAACTATTCCTTGATATGAAGTAACAACTTTATGATAGAAAAAGATGAAGTAGAAGTAATATATACCGCCAGTCCTTCAAATTCCACCCATTGAAGTTTGACACTTTTGTTAAGGCAGTTCTCCACCCTTGCAACTTTTCTGTATCATCCCTAAATCTTTGTTCATGTTCATTGAAAGCCTCTGCAAAACTCCCTATTTGTTTTCGGACATCAGAGGGATTAATATCATAGAAAACTGGCAGAATTGCTTTCCTTGCTTCCATGCATTCAATAATCTTCAAAAGTTCATCCAAGCACCAAGTTGATGATGCATAATTGAGTGAGAGTACAATGAGTGCAAAGTTTGATTCTTCAATTGCAGTTAGAAGTTCTGGAGAAACGGCTTTCCCCTTTTGGAGTTCACGGTCATCCATGAATGTTTTAATCCCCTGAGCTACCAACGAATTGTATAAGTAATTTGTGAAACCCCTCCGGGTGTCTTTACCTCTGAAACTCAGAAAGACATCATATGTCCATTTCAAAGTGGAGGAAGGTACATATGAAGAGGCTCTTTCTGCACTCATTACGTGTCTGTGACTGGAAACTACTTTCTTATCTCTGGCAATTTACTGAAGATTGTCTCCAAGGACTGAGTATGGGCTAGGAGAATACAAAAAGCTTCATCAGAATTACTTCATGACTTGGTATTATGTGATGTATTTTGGAATTCTCGTCACCTTATATATGCTACTATTCTGCATGTCATGTTAGTGAATCATCATCATAAAAAGAAACCCACTAGAGACACATTTTTAATTTATAAAATACTTGACGAAAAATTTAATAATTAGATAGCATTGATTAAAATTAGGATTAAATTCAGTTTATTCCTCTAATTTTTAGGCCTAAAATCAGATTGGTCCATCTTTCTGAAAATCGATTATGTTGGTCCCTATACTCTCAAATGACATCACTCGAGTCCAAAATTTGAACTTGACTTGAAACATGACGTCATGTGCTGAGTTGAAGCCGACATAGGGGCTCACTTTTTATAATTTAAACGCTACAGTGAGGGAAAAATAGACATTTCTATTTTTTTTAACTCTCTCTCTCTCTCTCTCGTAGCCCTCAAGGCCGAAGCTCCACTGAGCCTAGAAGGAGTCTCAGCCTCAGCCCCATCGCCAAATCTACTAGTGCTGCCACCATGAATGCCACCGCCTGCTTGGTCGCCACCTCTACTGCTACCTTGGTCGTCTCGCTCGCCACAAAACCTGCCTCCGAAACTAGGACCACCACTCCAGTCACCAAAACCAATCTGCGCAAACAAAGAATGATCTGGGGATCGAAACCCAAACACTCTTCTGACACCAACCATCATCATCATCCCCCACAGTGATACCAATTACCACCAACAACGACATCGCCCATCGTATGGAGGCCAATCTCTAGCACTAGCCGAAAACTTGAGAACCCAATTCTCTAATTAGACCAACCCGACTTGGACGGGGAAGAGAGAGAAGCGCAACAGTGTTTGTGGTGGCTTCGATTGAAGAGAGAGAGAGGTGGTGATCGTCGGCGAGAGGGAATAAGGCCTTGGGATTGGGCGGCGGAGAGGCAATTGGGGCTGCAGAAGGTGTGGAGGGAGCAAGATTGGCAGAGACGATTTGGGGCTTAGGGTTTTGAAGCAGTGGTCAGAATAAAGGGGAGGAGAGGAAGAGCGGAGTAGAGGACGAGAGGAGAGGAGAGTTGCAGAGAACGATTTGCCTGCCTTTGAGCTCGAAGGGGGAGGCAAGGGAGGAGAGAGAGAGAGAGAGAATAGAGAAAAAATTAAAAAAGACAAAAAAAATTAGAATTGTCTGTTTTGTTAAATTCTGAAAAGTGGGCCCTTATGTCGGCTCCAACTCAATGCATGACGTCATATTTCGAGTCAAGTTCAAATTTTGGACTCGGGTGATGTCATTTGAGAGTATAGGGACCAACGTAATCGATTTTCAGAAAGAGAGACCAATCTGATTTTAGACCTAAAGTTCAGGGGAGTAAACTGAATTTAATCCTTCAAATTATAGAGCACATGAGTATATATGATGAAAATAAAAGTGTAAGGGCACAACTAAATTAAGTGTAAAGGTCAATGAGGTAAAATGAAATTAGCATGTGTGTGTGTGTGTGAGAGAGAGAGAGAGAGAGAGAGAGTGAGGATGGATTTCCTTTAACCCGTTAAGCATATAATTTGAAAAAGAGTTGTTCAGTTTTAGCTTGTTCAGAATACAGAAGTCAGAAACTCACACTGGGATACAAATGTTATTATGTTTGGTCATTCTCATCCTAGTAAACTGGAAAGAGAAGTTAACATATACCATGATGCACCTAATCCTAACCGTCATAACACCTGGTAGCTGGTAAAAACTGCATAAATTATTCTTAGTACAAGAACTATATCCCAGAGGTTTGTGAGTGAGAGAGAGCAAAATTTGTAAATGCAATTTGCATATTTCACATTAAAGTCAAATTTCTTGAAAAAGAAAATAAGGAAAAAGACATCAAAACTCTGGATGTCTGGATAGGACTATATCTTCATTCTTCACACTTTCATTAAGGAATACTGACCAGAATTTCAATTATGAATTCCTTTCTTTTATGCATAAAACAAAACATTTCTTCCCTTTCTCATTTAAGTGTTGGAAAGTAATCTAAAGACATGTTGAAGTTAAGAATTTCGCATTACCCAATTCATATATTACTATCACTTTTCTCACACTCAGAACTCTCGGGCCTGATGCCAAAACCCAACTGACCATTTCCAATATTTTTCTGTTCTTTCTGGTGATCAAGAATCAATATCTTTTTATTTTGGACTTGTAACTTTATCATAAATTAAGTATTCTTCATCATTTGGATTCCCCCAATCTTAGAACATCTTCCATGTATAAAGTTGTCACTCAAACTGTCCCATGCCAGATCGATGATTGTAAAACCCCCAACAACAAGAATAGTAATTACAAAGACTACGTCGACACAACTTTTGAAACGAAAGGAGAAAAATGGCAAAACATGTATGAAGATCTACTGATTTGAGCACGACTGACCTGTGTTTCGAGGCAGATGGAAGTTGAGCATGTAGTAGTGTCAAAAAGAAGTGCACATTGGGAATGTCAAGGGATTCTTCGGCCGAAAAAGAGAGGCTTTGTGATCATAAGAGTATATTAGTACTGTCTTTTATTTTAATATTTCTATGATCCAGCTCTGCCTCTGTCAATGAGCAACGGAAAATACAAGGATGATTTTTAGCGCCTTGTGGTTAATTACAACTTACATTTTAAAGGCCACCAAAATTAAAATCTAAGAGAAAATCCTGTCTAACAGAATACAGAACATTGTGAATATTAGTATAGTACTAGAGTTAAGAAACTACAAGGCGGAGTTTACGGTGGTTGAAGCTCTTGCCCTAATTGGTGTCTTTTCTGCTAAGCATGTTGAGATATTAGTAATCTGAGCTGATGCGAGATAAATATGGCACTAGAGGTTCGGATGGGTGTGTCTTTAAGTTGCTGAAGCGTATATCAGACAACTTGCTCTAGTTTCACGCACTCGATCATGAGCCTACTAAACAAGTTTGCTTTGAGTCCTAACTTTGAGACTCGGTGGCCGGTGGCTCCAACCAGCTGGTATAATTCCCATCTCATTCAGATATATTTTTAGCATATGATTAATGAAATTCTTGCTCAAAGGAAAAAAGAAAAGTTGCAGTGTTCTTGCAAGAAAGATTTTTCTCTGAACACATCATATGTACCAGATCTTACTTGGAAGTAGCTGGCAGTTGGAAAATAAGGCTCATCTCAGTAACAGGGTCCTTGAGAAGGCAAACCTTTATCCCAAATCCAAAGCTAGGTAAATAGCAAAGACCCTTGTCGAGTCCCTACAATTCAGCTTCAAGCCCTTGTCTCACTCCATGTCTGGAAGCATATCCCAGCATCCACTAATCATTCATCAAGGAGAACACCTAAAATCCAATTTCACTCATTACTATGATATGTCCTTCCTTTGATGGGTACCATCTCAGAAGATTATCGGACCTGTCTGTTAGGCCTGGAACCACTCTCACCACTGGGCAGTAAGCGAGACAGTTATCAACTAAGAAAAGTACTCAACATGTTGGAGGTAAACACAGCTCCCAAAGGAGAATCCTGATAGATTCTACCTTTAATACGGAAATATATAGATTCTTCCTTTAGAGGAGTCTGGTGTGCAAAAGGTGCCCAACCCCTAGCTGATATGAACACCTCAAAGAGTAAGATTTGAGCTTTCTGCACATATGATCCCATTTGCACAATGATTAGTGTCATTTCAAGCTTTTGAGAAGCTCAGGTTCCTCATCGAAATATCCGTTCCACTACGTCCTCCTCCATGAGAGTGAGGAAACCCTGGTTTGATACAACTGCTGCTTTGACAGGATCACAACGAGGAAATGCTTTTCATTAGACATGTTAACGTTGCTTTGGTTCAACTACTGGTTAATATCTTCAACATCTTCATAAACTAAACGGACCCTACATCCTGCTCTACCAAGCCTTGGACAGAGACTTCAAATGAAAATTCATATTGTTTCCACTATGCTGTCTCTACATTATAAGAGTATGAAGAGACAGAATTCTCATAGTGAAACCAAAGCTGATCTAACACAGCTTGTTGCAGCCTTTCCTAAAAGCTAAAGGCAGGCTTAAAGTGCAACTCTTCGCCATCTACTTTCACAATGCAAGTAATACCGGTGGCAACTGGTGGCGTTCATGTAGTGCCAAAACAGAACACAATGCAAATCCCAAAACCTTCATACTCCACCAACCTGGATACAAAGGGATACTTTACAAAAGGTGCTGCAGTTTGATGAGCGAACCACTCCGGAATTTCATTTCCAGGAATAACAAAACGAAATAATGTCTCATATGATAAAACATATTTATCAGGAAGAACATCAGTGTCTCTCATATGATAAAACAACTTCAAAGCCGCCTCACTTCTTCCACTTTTTGCATACCCTGCTATAACTATAGTCCAAGTAACCGCACTTTTAACTTTTAAACCATCAAAAATCAATCTCGCCTCTTCTATATCCCCCATTTTTACATAAAAATCAATTAAAGAAGTACCCACAAAGACTTCCAGATCAAAACCAGTCTTAACAACAAAACAATGCACTTGGGCACCTTGATCAACCCCTCCAAATTGCGTACAAGCCCAAATAACACTAGGCAAGGTATACTCATTCGGTCTCCCATCAGAACTCCTATGGAACTCCGAAAACACCTTCAGCGCTTCTTCGCTCTTCCCATGCTTGGTATACATAGAAACCATGGAAGACCAAGTAACGGAGTTCCTCTCAGGCATTCTATCAAACAGCTTCCGTGCATAAACAATCGACCCAGATTTCTTGTACGAGTCCAGTAGAAGATTGGCAAGGAAAACATCTTCTTGAAAGCCCGATGTAAGAATCTGAGCATGGATTCTCTGGAAGAACAAAATGGGTTTGTCTGAAACGCCTAGTTGCAAGAGATGGACTAATGCAAGCCTGTGGGTTTGGAGGGTTTGGATTCGAAGACATGGGTTTTGTGATTCCAGAACAGGGGATGGTAATGAGGAGAAGTTGAGGAATTGCTGCTTGGAGCTGATGGACTTGTGATAATGTCTTAGGTGAAGTGCAGAGTTTCTCATTCTATAGAAGATGCGATTCAAATGATATGATTCGCGCGTTAAGTTTTATACAAAAGTTATTACCGGTTCGACATAATGTGTGCCTCTACAAACTAGGGTTTAGAGTTGTAATAGGAAAGTGTTCTACGTATTCAATTGTATACGGATTCTATTACCTATTGTGTACCTTGTAACTCCCTATATAAAGGGCTCCTATTATCAATAATAAACACGATTACAATTCATGAGGCGAATTATAATGCACCCAAATGAGAGCGCAAGGAGCGGTACCCTAAGAATGGGGGACATGAGGGACGTATGGGCCCATATAACCGCCCTAACCAGGAAGGAAACCGCAAGTTTGGTGTCGATACACGTGGTGGTAATGCCACACGTGGGAGAGGGGGTCGTGGTATCCCTAGCCGTAATGGTGGCGCCATGGGTCGTGGTGGTGGCACCAACCCTCCTAGGGAACGCCCGCAACGTGCACCTCAATTAAAGGGAGGCAACCACAATGATGCGTGTCATCGATGTGGATCAATTGAGCATTGGTTAAAGCAATGCAAGGCAAGCGAGAAACTAGCTGCAAGATACAGGGCATATAGGGACCTGAGAGAGCAAGAAGTGTACCTTGCAGAAGAAGAAGAAGATGGTGGAGATGTCAATCTCACCATAGAGGACTTCAAAGCTGAAGATGAAGTGCACAAGGATGCATCAGACTTTGATTAGATTAGTCCTTTTATTTTCCAAGAACTTTTGTAATCAACATCTCTCTCTACTTTCCTGGTCATATTTGATTGGAGTTACCAAACGGATAGAGTGACTACAATGTGTCTTACTTTGATTTTGTGAGGGCAAGTTTGTGTTTTGGATTTCCAGCAGCAATAGCCCTCTTGATAGAGCGAAGACCAGGCCCAAAATCGATCGAAGGCGTGACCTAGGAATGATTTTGTTGTGACTAGCTGGATGGTAACAGCAGCGATTGGAATTGATTTCAGAAAATGGAGCTTATAAATGGATATGGTGTGGGAGCTAGATGCATGTGAGTTTAGTGAGGAGGAAATTCCAGCAATGGCATGGTTTTGGGTTTTGGGTTTTGGGTTTTGGGTTAAGGTTGTTTAGATATTGATGGCTAGGTTATCAGAGATGAAGCTTGATCTCTTGCTTGATGTTTTTGGGTCGTTGTGGCTTCCCCTTGTCAACTGCAGTGAACGCACCTTTTATAGCAAGGGTAGGCAAAGAAGATCGGTGCCAAGGACCGAGGGTTCTAAGGGAGCATTCTCAATTTTGGGGAGATGTTTCGTAAGCTTTCAAGCTTGGTTTTCTCCATGGAACTAAATCAGTGAAAAGGGTCTATGGAAATTTGTTCAGGCTATGAGACTGAAGGGCGGTGGCATAGGTTTAGGACGGTGGTCATCCCCGGAATTTTTGCTGCTGTGATCTTTAGGAGATTCTAATTCCCCAATTTCTGGTATTGAAACTTGTGATTACATACTTTTAGGGTTATTGAATGTTGAGATGATGAGATTGCTAAGGATATGGGTTAGGAGGCTTTTCCCTGAATTATGGACTCTTGCCGAGAAAGGTGGAACACCAATTCCAGCAGTAATTCTGACATACGGTTTATCTCGTTTGGGTGAGAAGATGACTCTAATGGGCTTTGGGTAAGAGGTCATATGGACTTTGAATAAGAGAATGGCTTTAATAGGCTTTGGGCTTTGTTGGGCTTGCTTTTCATCCCTCTCACACTAGCCCATATTAAGATTGTAGTCCGTCAAGCATGAATTTTGGTTCCCAAGTCCAAAATTATTGACGAACTTTATCTTAATGATAGGCCTCAAAGGATCCGTTACCTTCCACACCACATCCCTTTGTATAAGCCCCAAGTATATAAATGTAGCTTGGGTCTACGTGTATTGCATGGTAATTTGGCGTGACGAATTCTTGAAGATGCATGTTAATTGCTTGAGCATTTGGGCTGGCATTATTTATAGTTAACTAGAGCGTTTCTTTTGGACTACAATAGGCTTGTTTGAAGGCCCAACGAGATTGTATTGTTTGAAGGCCCAACAAGATTGTAGTTTTAATGACTTGTCTCTTCATATGTCGCTCATAAAATTGACTTGTGGAATTTTGGGTGTCAATAGATTTTATTTTAGATTAGATTTTGGAAACTTTGATGTAATCATTAGCTATTAATAAAGTGTCAATTTTTTTTACTTAATGTCTTGGACATACCTTAATTCGAACTTTATTATATAAGAGCCAATGGTTTTCATGTGGAAACACATTATGAGAATGGACAGAGTTCCTTTGCATCACCTCTAATGACTACGGACATAAACGAGTATTAGAGAAACTTATGTGTCGCTCTAGTGGGCTGTATGCAACCACTATTTGGGTTATTGAATCCAACCATGTCATGAGAGACGACTTATGGGATTTTGACACATATAGGCTTTGACATGATGATCCATGTATTAAAGACTTTACACGGACATCCATTTTCAGAACGAAGAAAAGTAAATTGGTTCGAGGAGATGCACATGCGCCTCATGGCGCTATGATTGTGCAAAGACCGACCATACATGGCCGGCGCCGCCTACCCCCTGCGGCAAATACATGGCATTAACACCATAAACTCCTCTCTCTACTTCTCAAGTATATTGTGACATTATGGCTTCACCAAAACCTTCATTGGTTGATTATAAAGCCCATATTTCGTTATGTAAAGCTTGTTATTTAGGATTGAGACCATCCTATGCAAAAGAGATTGAGGAAATAATTCCATTCTTACAAAGAATCTAAGGAAATTCTATGGATTTGATCAACCAACTTGCGGACCGTATAGATGTTTTATGGTGTTGGTTGATACGCAAACACGCTGGTCACGGGTTGTGCCATTATCCACTCGTAATGCTACTTATACTACACTCCT
The DNA here is from genome assembly GCA_002564525.1 of Rosa multiflora. Lineage (NCBI taxonomy): Eukaryota > Viridiplantae > Streptophyta > Magnoliopsida > Rosales > Rosaceae > Rosa > Rosa multiflora. Next base: position 76,093 of record BDJD01003558.1, read on the forward strand.
AGCACATAACAAATGGCTACGGGCTCACTACCCAGATCAGCCCATTCAGTCAATTTGACTTGATAATGCTAGAGAGATTACATCGACAATTTTTGATGACTATTACATATCATTGGGTATTGATATCAAGTATCATATTCCCATGTACACGCCCAATTGGTCTCGCGGAAAAGCCACCATTCAACTACTACGATGGTAGCCCGGACATTGGTAATGCGCACCAATATTTCCGCTTGGGTTATGCAATATCGCATACAGCTATGCTAATTCGTCTACGACTCATAGCAGCCACTCAACTTTTATTTGCGTTACAACTAGTGACTGGGTTCGA
>BDJD01003558.1:76453-90876 GCA_002564525.1 Rosa multiflora
CGCCACAGCGCATCAACATGAGTCATTGCAACGAATGCATATATATATTTGTTGGACATGAGTCTCCAACTATAAGTCCGCTATGTAGAACCCTTGACAGGCGATCTCTATTTCGCTGGATTTGCGAATTGTCACTTTGATGAGACAGTCTTCCCGTCGTTAGGGGGAGATTAGAACGTCAATGTTCAACATGAACGACAGGAATTATCGTGGTTTGTCCCCACTATGTCTCATCTTGATCCCCTAAAAGTGACGAGATCACATATACCTGCTGCAAACATGCCTGCAAGGATTGATGTCCCCACAAGAGGACATGGTGCCACCCAGAGAAGATGGGTACTGCACCACTACCATGGATGGTAGTATGGTGACGCCACAAAGGTGGCATAATGGCGTCATAGGCCATGGGTTCCGCTAGAGAGAGTAGGAGACCTATATGGTCGATGGATTCTCGCCCTAAGAAGAAAGCGAGTTTGGCACAATTTGATCCATTGATCATTGATACTCAAAATCCGTCTCATGAGAATATTTTGGATTGTGGTTATGTCCAAGAGACATCGTTGGGGGTTGCCTCAATGTTAGAACCAATTCCTGAAAATATAGAGATCTCTACGAACTACACTAGTGTACATGAGGACGTGGAATTATTGAGACCAATGACATCGAACCTTACTCCGTTGAAGAATGCCAACGTAGAGAAAATTGGCTCTAAATGGAAAGATGTGATCCAGGTTGAATTGGATTCACTAACGAAGAGGAAGGATTTCGGGTCTGAGATGCCAACAGCACCTAACATAAAACCTATTGACATTAATAGGTCTTCGTTAGATAGCGTGATGAGAAAAACAGATGGTAATCTCGCCTTATGGCGCAAGGTTCCTCACAACGCCCTGGAATCGACTACGAGAAGACATATTCTCTCGTAATGGATGTCATTACACTCCACTACCTTGACAGTTTGGTAGTTTCCAAATAACTGAACATGCAGCTTACGAATGTGGTCACTACTTATCTCTATGGGGATCTAGATACTGAATATAAGGAAGGTTCTTGTGGACTTTATTTACCCAAGACAAGTGGCTCTAGACCACAGAGCGCATTTGCAACGAGGTTGAAATGCTCACTAAAATGACTACTTGATTGGGAAGGGATATGATGAACTATGCCCACGCGTATCCATGACAAGTTTTGGATTTGCAATTGTCGCGGTTTATGTTGATAAACATAATTGGAACCCTTGAGAGTTAAGGGAAACCGCTGAACACCTGAAATCCGAGTTTGAGAGGAAAGACCTTGGGAGAACACGGTTTTGTCTAGATTCAAAACTTGTATACCGTGTCAAGAGACATTTTTGATAAAGTCAAAGATGCACCATGGTCGACCGTAGTCTTGGCCCTAAAAGGGATCCGTTTCGTCTCAGGGATGATGACGAAGACGTGTTAATAGCAGAAGTGTTTACTTATGTACAATAGACGCATTATTGTACTTAGCACAATACAAGACCGGACACCTCAATTATTATGAACTTGTTGGCCAGATATAGCCCCGCGCCAACGCAACTCCATTAGATTGGTATAAAGACAACCTTTCGATATCTGAGAGGTACGATTGATATGGGCTTGTTCTATCCCTACAGAGAAGAGATGACAGAAATGTGGGATCGGACCCCACAAGGCAAAATGCCGCCCTCCGTGCTCCTCCTCCCCTCTATCAAAATGACAACAAGCATTTCTAAATATTTAAATGAACCAAATCCGATCAGAGGATAATGTAGCGGACTTATTTACTAAGTCGTTTCCAAAATCCACCTTCGAGAAACATGTGAAGAGCATCGGATTGACAAAGTTATCCAAACTCCCATGATTGTAGCAATCAGGGGGAGATATTGACATCAGGGGGAGGCATGATGTCTACATATTCGATCTCGAAGAGTGAATAACGTGTTGTGCTCTTTTTGTCCTTTGACCTGGGTTACTTTTGTCCCATAGGGTTTTTGTTACCTGGCAAGGTTTTTAACGAGGCAACAATCAAAGCGTCATCACCAAATTTGAGCGGCACAAGGGGGAGTGTTGAAGGATATCGACATAATGTGTGCCTCTACAAACTAGGGTTTAGAGTTATAATAGGAAAGTGTTCTAGGTATTCAATTGTATACGGATTCTATTATCTATTGTGTACCTTGTAACTCCCTATATAAAGGGCTCCTATTATCAATAATAAATACAATTACAATTCTCCTACAACATTACCAAATAATATTATTTTGTATAAATCAGTTTTAGCAACTATTGAGAGAATCTTACGTATGACGGTCGTACTACGTGGTGGTGCGGCTGACCAATCAGTGCCCAGTATGAGGGTATTTTAAGTATTTCACTTTTAAAAAGCAGGGACAGTTTTAGAAAAAGGAGAAAAGTTTCTTTCTTCTAATTAGCTTGCCCTAAAGCCACGTGGTAGGTAAACCCCTACCTAAGAATTTCTCCTTTAATTTAGAGCAGTTCTTTTATTATATTATAGATAAACATAATTTCATTTTCAAAAAAAAATAAAAATTACAAACAGTACCCGAACTAAGGCTGACTCCTAACATTAGTACCCGACTATGCAAAACTATCACTTTAGTACCCCAAGTTTGAAGCGCGACCCAAGAATGGTACACGCCGTTCATGACGGCGTTAAGAGTCCAGCCACGTGGCATATTTTGAGGGATAATTCGGTCCAATTTTTTTTTTTTACTTAATTAAAAAAAATTATGAGATCAATTTTTTTGTTTCTTTCTCCCTTCTGTTCTTCTCTTCAAGGACAGAGACTCTCTCTCTCTCTATTCTTTTTCGTTCTTTACTTCACTATTCTTCTTGTTGCTCAGAGGCATACTCCATAAATGAATACACACAAAGCTAAGCAAGCATCAAACTTGGAATTCAATATTGATTCATAAACTCAAAGAAACAAAAATGTTGGATTAAATAAACAAACCACCAACTTAATTTCACATCATCACCACCAATTCCCCAACTTCTCTCTCTCTGACAATTGAAGATCTTAAGAAGGTAACAAGCTCATGAAAAGATCAGGATGACAGAGAGCTAGCTGAGTTATATATGAGAGCTTCATACATGTTTGATGCTCAATTAACATCTCTAACAAGAGCCCATTTGATTGACATGATTGACTAGAGGAAACAAGCATGGGTCGGCCATGCCAATTTCTTCTTTACACTCAAATCGGTCATGGCTCATATAATTGAATAAGAAGACCACACCACACACTTCCAATTCTTCATCAACACCCAGAAAAGCATGAAGCAGTCCAAAATGCAAATCCCCAAATTCGAGGTGTGAAGAACAAGCCCAGTTAAAAAGGATAAAATCAACCAAAAGTAATCAAACAAATTGAAGGATCTCGATGGAAACGACGCAGTCATTGGCCATGGCCTTAGGTCGTGAGAGTAAAGTACAGTAGGAAAAGAAGAATAGAAGAGAGAGAAAGGGAATGAAAAGAGAAAAGGGGATCTGCAGAAGATAACGAAGAAGAAGAAGGGATCTACAAAATAAGGTTTGGGTAACGAAATGACCCAAATACCCATCCAAATTTAGCAAGTGAATTGTTAGTTAACACCGTCATAGACGGCGTGTATGAATGTTGGGTCGGGCTTCAAACTTCGGGTACCAAATTTATAGTTTTGCATAGTCGGGTACGAATGTTTAGAATGAGCCTAAGTTCGGTTACTGTTTGTATAATTTTCTAAAAAAAAAAACTAAAAAAAAAAAGATAAACATAATTTTGGAAGAAAAAAATAGTTTGAGATTTCAAATATTTGGACCAAATTAATTTGAAAACCAATTGACATGACATGTCGTTTGTCAAGTTAGATGTCATGTCCTCACTTTTAACACAATAATTTGTGTCTTCTTCCTCATTAGATATTTATCTCCTCACTTTAGATACGATTCTCGACGTGATGATGTATAATCTATCACATCATATGTCACGTCATTTGGCACTCAAATTTAGTTATAAAAGTTTAGAATCCATAGCACTACATGAAAAAGATGATGGACATGTACGATAAAAGTTTTGTATATTTTGAAGAGATTTGGAATAGTTAGTGTACGGGTTGGGATTTAGGGTGTAGGATTTAAAAAGAACTAAAAACTTTGCCACTTACTATAGTACTCTGGTGTTTGTTACATGGGATTGGGCATCATTATCTAGTGTAACACAAGTCATCCCATGTTTGGCAACATCATGGACTCTTTTAAATGAGACTAAAGAGTCTCAAAATCTCCAAAACACCTTCTACCACAATGACACCAATAACCATGAGATTGTGGAAGCCTCTCTCAATTGTTCAACTCTTCCCTTCAGTTTTTCATTCTCTCAACATTCTCACCTAAACCTGCAATTCAAGGAAGAATGGGAAGCAACGATGAGCTGAAGTCGGAGGTGCTGGAGCAGATGAAATAGCAACTCACCATCGACGCCGGTAAAGTCATCGTTAAGAAGATTGGTCTCGTTTATCAGATCAAAATCACACCCAAGAAAATTGGGTTCAATGAGGTGACTTACACCATTGATATGAGGAAGGAGAGGTCACCAAAGGGCATACGAAGGAAGAAATGCAGATGCGATATTTTCGTTCAAGGATGAGAATTTAGTGAAGATTGCGCTGGGGAAGATGAATCCCCAAATTGGTTTCAATCCTTTCATCGAGGACTTAATTACTTGGCTCCAATCAATTTCTTCAAATACTAGTTACTTCAATTTTAGCTTGAATTTTAGTCTCATTTTGAATTCTAGCCTCATTTTGTGTTGCTTATTTCTATCAAATGAGAATGGAATCGACTTTGTTGGTGGTTAGATAAAGATGTGCAGTAGGTCTGGAATTGAAATCTCAATTAAAAAGTGTGATTGCAGAAAGTTTATAGATGGATTTAGGTGTGATTGCATTGTTTGATTATTATAGTTCCAGTGGCACCACAAGAAGGGGGTGCAAGGATGATGGATTTCAATTGCAAGCTTTAGTCCTAGGCAACACCAAACATGGGTCAGGTTTTAGTAAAAATAACTCAGGCTATAGGAGTCTAGGACAGTAATAGAAATTAAGGAGGGGCATCACAGTCTTGTGAAACAAGCATCCCCCATATTGCATGTACGCATATATAGGACTTAGAATTACTGTATATGTGCACGACCCGGAATTAATGACATCTTCGTCGATCGTCAATGTTTTTCAGGACCTGTAATTTTTTTGAGTTGCAAACTTGGGTCAAGTCTAGCTATCCCTTGTAATTGTTTACTTCCCTTTAATTAAAAAAAAATGCACCAAAGGTCCAAAGATAAGGGAAAAACTGGTCATTCACTACCGGTTTTCCCTGCTCCAGTAAAACGCTGCATCTTTCACCTCTCATTGCACAGTTGTTATGGTGTCACATCTAGTGTTATTGTAGATTATATACAGTACTACGTATTTAGTTTTTCATAGTTGCGGCAGTGTTTGCTCAAGTTTCATATTGCTAAACCATTGTATCTACATGAAACTAGAGATGTGCTCACTAAATAATTGTATTGTGCATCATTAGCTAAGTTTGCTTTGAAATATAACTTTAGGACTCAATGGATGGTGTTGGTTCCAATCTCATTCACATATATCTATAGTCCATCATAAATGAAATTCTTGCTTAAAGGACAAAAAGAAAATAGAAGAAGTACAAAACGAAAGCTTAGAGCCTTAGAGGTGCTACTTGGAAAAAAGTTTGTTCTCTGAATTTTGAACTCGTGGGATATATCAGACATTACTCATAACACGAAATAACAGATTCCCTGAGAAAAGTAAAGGGTAGGAAGGAGGGAAGGTGGTAAACAAAGCTCCCCACGAGTAATACTGATAGCAACTTCGACTTTTACACTGCAGGTTCACAAAAGCCAATCCATAAAATTCAGGTTTGAAGAGTGAGATAAGTTTTGAGAAGTCTGGAGGAAATACCAAATCCATAGATGTAGGATACCTTTTGCACATATGATCCCATGCATGTTGCTTAGTGCCGTCTTACTCTTTTCAGAAAATCAGGGCGAGGTTCCTTACAAAAAGGAAAGGCACTTCCACTAGGTCCTCCTCTTCCATGAGACTGAGAAAGGCCTCGCTTGGAAATGGAATGTGATACAACTGCTGCTTTTCCAGAATCACAACGAGGAATTTCCAAAGCCTCATCAGAAATGTTAACGTTGCTCTAGTTAAACTCTTCCACATCTTGTTCATATACTAAAGGGACCCAACATTTCTTCCCAACGTACAAGCCGTGGCCACAGACTTGAAATGAAAATTCAATTTGTTCAACTATGTTGTCTCTACATGACAAAAGTATGAAGAGAGAGAATTGTCATGGAGAAACCAAAGGTGATCTGACATAGCTCGTCCCAACGTATGTTCAAACCTAAACGCTACAAGCGCATGGTTAAACTCTTGTCCATCTACTTTCACATTGCAAATAATGCGGTGATTATACGGAATGACCGGTAGCAACTGGCGGTGTCCATGTACTGCAAAACCAGCACAGTCCGCCAATCCCATGAACTCCAACCTGGATGCAGATCTATTGAAATTAAATGATGGTAATTTCTGTATTGATTTTTCAACATGGATGAGAAACAGACTACATATGGTGGAAGACAAGGAACATGTAGCATAAAGTCCTCCTTAAAACAAGGACCCCTAAAGTGCTCCTTAAAACATGGAACTCCTAAAACTAGGAAGAGAAAGGAAAAAGACAACCCGTAGGCCCTATAATTCAGCATCTTCTAATACTCCTCCTCAAGCTGGATCAAGGGAGTTCTGTGAGCCAAGCTTGGAAAGCAAACGTTCAAACTGAGCGGAAGTGAGAATCTTGGTGAAAATATCTGCCAGTTGATCACATGATGATGTGTAGATTGGCTGCAATATGCATGGCAGCTTGGTTGTCACAATGTAGAGATATAGGTGTAGTGCACACAATGACACAGCAATGTCTTTAGCCATATGAGTTCACAAGCTGTGGATGTCATTGCACGATACTCAGCTTCGGCGCTAGAACGAGCAACCACAGTTTGTTTCTTGCTTTTCCAAGTAACTAGATTGCCTCCAATGAAAGTACAGTATCCAGTTGTGGACTTTTGACCAATGGCATTTCCCACCCAGTCCGAGTCTGAGTAGCCCACAAGGTTGAAGTGACCATTGTTCTTCATAACAATTCCTCGATCAACAGTGCCATTTAGGTAGCGAAGAATCCTTTTGACAATCTGTAGATGATGAGTGGTAGGGGAGTGCATGAACTGACTAACCAAACTCACAGCATAAGTGAGGTCTGGTCTTGTAATGGTGAGATAGATGAGCTTACCCAAAAGACGTTGATAAACACAAATATCTGAGAGAGGTGATGCGGCTGAAATAGCCTCACAATTTAACCCTGCAAAATGTAGTTGTTAGTATAGGATAAGCAGAGATCGTTCAGTCCGGGGATTGTAGGGTACACCTACACAAAAAGATCAATTAACAAATAAACGAATAAAATGGGGGTTTTTGAATTTGGTTTCTAATCTACTTAAAATAAAATAAAATAAAAAAATTATCTACAATGATCGACTTCCCTAACCTTGACCAATACCACTCAGAAATTACTAAGTGTAAAAACAGAAAATCCATTTCAACATTGTACAAAAATGTGCCCATCTTAAATGCCTAGATAAGAGCTCAAATGAAAAGCCTCAGCGGATCAATCCATTTATTTGATTCGTTCTAATGTAGGCTTGGATCGGAAAAGTCCTTACCAAGCCTAATACTACTAAGTTTTGAAAACACTCAGCGTAATTCTCTTAACTAGTAGTATTATCTAACCCTCGAATCAACTCACACGTGCAAATTAACCATTACACATAGAATTTAACACGTAATTTCCAGAATCGTTTAACCATTGAACATAGTTTACCTAAGAGCTTTGTAGATTGATGGATGGATGGTGGTCACGGTCTTGCAGGAGATGGAGGTTTAAGGAGTGAATTGGGCAGTCTTGGAATGGTTTTTGGCCAGGAAATGATTGGCAATGAATTATCTTGGCTGGGAAGTGATCTTGGCTGGGAAGTGATGCCAATTCAGTTCTGGACGTTGCCTATTTATAGTGGAGAATTGGTTGGCTTTCCCAACTGAAACGTCTTCTTTATGGCCTTAACTCCTCTCATAATGGAGAAATTCCTTTAATTTGCAAGCTTAAACGTCTTTCTCTTATTTATTTTCCAGCTGAAAAGTCTTTCTCTTTTTTTTCTCAACTGAAAACGTCTTTTCTCCTTTATTCCCCAACTGAAAACGTCTTTCTCTTATTTATTTTCCAGCTGAAACGTCTTTCTCTTTTATTCCTCAACTGAAAACGTCTTTTCTCCTTTATTTCCCTTCTTCATTGCTTGGTCAAATATCTTAATGCTTTATTTTATGACTCCATCATTGCTGTTTCCAAGAGTTCCACCAGGCAACGTTTCCTACAACAAGCAGGAGAATATCAGAATTTTCTAGAGAAAATAAAGGGGAATTAAAATGTAAAGACCGCAAAAATAGTTGACAGTTAGGAATCCTGATCCAGCTAGGATTGTTCATGAATTTTACTTTTTCCGCCTATTTCACTCCAAACACTCAACAAGACTTTCAAAATGACTTAATGATTCAAAACACTAAACTAAAGGAGAAATAAGGCTAAAATGAGGCACATAATTAATAATATCGTCACACTTTTTTGCTCCTATCAAGAGGTTCTCCTTCAACATCTATTTTAACTCTACCAAGAGGAGTGCGTGCAGGCTTACTATCCTCCATTCCTGCCTCATTAAGAAGATCAACAACATATTTGCGTTGATTTAAGAACATATCATTTTGAGGAGTGATCCATTTCAATTCCAAGAAAGTACTTCAATGGTCCAAGATCTTTGATAGCAAAGGTATTGTGCAAGGCTAACTTGAGAGACTTAATCTCGTCCATATTGTCTCTAGTGATGATTAAGTCATCCACATACACTAGAACAACCAACTTGCCAACCTTTCCATTTCGAATAAACAGAGAGGAGTCTGCATGACTTCGCTTGAAGCTTGAGGCAAGAAGAATCGAAATCAGTTTGGAATACCAAGCATGTGGGGATTGTTTCAAACCATACAAGGCCTTGTGAAGTTTGCACACCATTCCAGCTTCACTTTCACGTGGATGTCCAGAAGCTAATCTCATATACACATCTTCTTCTAGATCGCCATGCAAAAAGGCATTCTTGACATCTATTTAGTATAGAGACTATCCACAATTCACAGCAACAGATAACAAAACTCGACCTATGTTCATTTTAGCAACTAGAGTAAAGGTCTCCTTATAATCAACACCAAAGGTTTGAGTGAAGCCATGAGCAACTAACCTTGCCTTATGTCGTTCAATTGAACCATCGAAGTTGAACTTGATTTTGTAAACCTGTCTTGCCCCTACAATTTTCTACCCTTTGGGAGGCTTAACTATACTCCAGGTTCTATTATCATCAAGAGCCTTGAGTTCATCATGCATAGCTTTCTTACAAACTAATGATTGATTTGCTTCTTCAAAGTTCCTTGGTTCGGCTTCTTTGGAAATCTTGATAAGGAATGCTCTATGTGGAGAGGAGCTATTGGTGGAGTGAGCAACTTGTGTAAGAGGATAATGTGGTGTGTAAGTCTCATATTCCTGAAGTCTTGCTAGTAGATGTCTCCCCCTTGGTGGGTTTCTTCGAGGTTGAGGCGTGTTCGGTACCACCTCTGGTTGATGATCTTGAGTGTTGGTGTCTGCCTGTACCTCTTCAGTGTCCACAATTTGTTGAACTGGTTGTTGTGAACTAGGAGTGTCTACTGCAGCTTCAACAGGAACTGGAGTGGGAAATAAGTCACAAATATGCTCCCCCTGAGGTTCATTGTCAGATAACTGAAAGAAAGAGTCAGACTCATCAAAATGAACATCCCTTGAAACAAACAATTTTCTGGTCTGTGAATTGTAACACTTATAGCCCTTTTGGGTAGATGAGTACTCGAGGAACACACATTTGATAGCTCTGGGATCAAACTTATCTCGGTGATTTGACTGAACATGTACAAAACACATACAACCAAATACTCGAAGATGTGTTATGTCAACTTTTTGACCTTTTACAACTTCAAATGGAGATTTGAAATTTAACACACTGCTAGGCAATCTGTTTATGATGTAAGCAGCAGTTTGAATTCCTTGAGACCAGAATTTTTTTTAGAACATTTGTTTGAAGCATTAAGGCCTTAGCCTTCTCAAGTAAATCTCTATTTTTGCGTTCTGCAATACCATTTTGTTGTGGTGTTCCTACACAACTGGTGTGATGAATAATCCCTTGAGCACTGAGATAATTAGTCATGATTTTGGAGGTGTATTCAGTGCCATTTTCTGATCTTAGAATGCAAATTTTAGATGAAAAATGATTTGTGACAAGGTTATGAAAATCTTGGAAACACTTGAAAACTTCACTCTTAAATTTTAAAAAATATACAAACGTGGTTCGAGTGAAATCATCAATAAAGGTGACATAAAACCTATAGCCATCAAATGATTCTAAGGATGTTGGTCCCCATACATCAGAATGTATAATCTCAAAAGGCTGAGTTGCTCTAGATTGAGAGATTTGAAAAGGCAATCTAGTAAATTTTGACATATGACATGACTCACATTCATGGGAGACTTTACAAAAACTAGTGAACAATATTGACAGAACATAAAAGGAAGGATAAGCTAGGCGTTTATGCCACAATTGTTGTTGTGTTGCAGATTTGGACTCTGTCAGAAAACACTTCGAAAAACTTGATGAAGTTGATATGTAGTACAAGCCATTTAGAAAGAACCCTTCACCAATCTTCTTCTTTGACACTCGATCCTTAAACACAACATTAGAAGGAGAGAAAATAGCTAGACAATCCAACGAGTTCATTAACCTTCCTACAGATAGGAGTTGGAATGGAAAAGAGGGTACAAATAACGCAAATGACTCAACGCTATCTGAACAAAGCTTTAATTTTCCTTTTCCTAAGATGGGAACATCTGAAGGTTTTGACACAGTTTCAAAATCATGTAATATGAAAGAATTGTTTGTCATGTGATCTGAGACACCTAAATCCACTATCCAAAAATCATGATTCTTACTGACATCTACAGCAGTAGAAATGGCGCAAATAATACCTGGGATATCCTCTGAAGAAGCCATATTTAATTTTGCTAGAAAACCCGCAAACTTTCCAAGCATAGCAGTTGTGCTTCCATTTTCATTGCTCTCTAAACTGCCTTGCTTCTTTTGAAGATATGTAGCAAACTCATTTATGATAGTTATTGGATTGGACGTGAACTTCATCATATCTTCAGAAGTGTTGCTGAAGTTTGCCTTTGGATTAGAGATGTAAGAGCTTCTCTGAATGGTGCCTCTTTAATTCTTCTGGTCCTCATTGAACTTAGGTTTCAGTTCTGGATGTAATATCCAACATCTCTCTCTCTTGTGTGGCCTATACCAGTTCGTCCAATGTGTTCACAATGAGTGCACTTCAGATCTGGCCTCTTTCCCTTGTACATTATGTCGCTTGTGACACTTTTGTTTGCAGCAAATGCTCTAGCTTCTGATCCTCCAGCTCTGCTGTCCATATTCATCACCTTTTTGAGCACTTCTGCACGTTGAATAGAGTTGCATACTATTATGAACGAAGGAAACTCAGGGCTCATCAAAAGATGGCATCGTAGATCTTCATATTCAGATCCCAGACTTGCAAGCAGTTGAAACACTTTATCTTCTTTAGCTCTTTTCAACAATATGGTGGTGTGAGGTCTATACATATCAAGTTCATTCACTTGGCTTTTAAGTTGCCAAGATGTTGAACAAATGAGAGATTACCTTGTTGAATCCCTGCAAGATCCTTTTTGAGTTGGAACACTCTTGCTGCATTGTCTAGGTTGCCATACATGTCTTTGACAGCATCCCAGAGATGTCGAGATGACTCCGAATAGCTAGAGATTTCAGCAAGCTTTGGTTCCATTGAATTAATAAGCCATGACATAACAAGTTGGTCTGTGGATAACCAACTTTCATATTCAGATGATGAGACATCTGGGATGTTGTTTTTGTCATTGATGAAGCTGAGCTTTGATCTTCCACCAAGGGCTATAGTGATGGCTCTTGACCAAGCAAGATAGTTGAACTCATTTAGAAGCACTGAGCATAGACGCTGATTCGGATTCCCATCTGGGCTTTCTGTCTTTGCAGAGAGAGAACCTTCTCCTTCTGTCATTTTAATGAGAAGGATAGATAAACGCGAGAGCCTTGAAAGAACAAAACAGATGCAGGTCCTATGAGGATTTTTGCTCTGATACCATATTGAAATTAAATGATGGTAATTTCAGTATTGATTTTTCAACATGGATGAGAAACGGACTACATATGGTGGAAGACAAGGAAAATGTACCATAAAGTCCTCCTCAAAACAAGGACCCCTAAAGTGCTCCTTAAAACATGGAACTCCTAAAACTAGGAAGAGAAAGGCAAAAGACAACCCGTAGGCCCTATAATTCAGCATCTTCTAATAAGATCGATACTTACGAAAGGCATCGCAGTTTGATTATCAAACTACTCTGGAATTTCATTTCCAGGAATAGTGAAGGTATATATTGAGTCCCTAGCTTCTTCATAATGATATTGACAGATTTCCTGCACCATAAGAACCAGAATCTAAACAAACAATTACGAGAGAGAGAGAGAGAGAGAGAGAGAGAGACCTGAAGGTGTCGTTTCATTGATGTGAATGCCACATTCTTACACCCTTGCCTCATCAGTTTCCAGAGCCGTCCCTTGACCAAGGCAACCAAGGCAATGGCCTTGGGCCTCAGTTTGGGGAAGAGGCCTCCACCTCAAAATATATATATATCGATCATATTTTTGCATCTCAACCGTTCAGTTTTTAGTTCTTAATGTGTAGCTATAGCAGCTTGGCTATCACAATGCATAGACATAGGCGGAGTTGGTCTCTTCCATAATGGGATATCTGCCAAGAGGTTTCTAAGCCACCCAGCCTCTGAACTTGCCTTCTCTAAGGCTACAAACTCAGATTCCATAGTGGACCGAGTTATCACTGTTTGCTTGGATGATTTCCAAGACACCGCACCTCCACCAAGAGTAAATACATACCCACTGGTGGATTTTGTTTCATCTGAATCTGAGATCCAGTTGGCATCACAGTACCCCTCTAGTACAGCAGGAAATCCACCATATTTTAATTCATAATTAATAGTACCTTTTAAATATTTTAGTACTCTTGAGATAGCATTCCAGTGGTCCTTGTTTGGACTTTGAGTGTATCTGCTCAATCTTCCAACTGCATAAGATATATCTGGTCTTGTGCAATTTGTTAGATACATTAAACTACCAATGATTTGTGCATATTCAGATTGAGAAAAACACTCACCTCTATTTTTCTTTAATTGAATACTAGCATCATAAGGTGTTACGACAGAATTATAATCCAAATGACCAAATTTTCTCAATACCTTTTCCACGTAATGTTCTTGAGAAAGTGAAATGCCACCTTTGGTTCTAGTAATCTTAATTCCAAGAATCATGTCAGCAACACCCATATCTTTCATATCAAAGCTAGATGCTAGAAAAGATTTAGTTTCATTAACTATCTCAAGGTTAGTTCCAAAAATAAGCATGTCATCAACATACAAGCATATAATCACATGTGAATCACCATCAGACTTGCAATATAAACATTTATCAGCATTGTTAATGACAAAACCATTTGAAAGCATAACTTTATCAAATTTATCATGCCATTGCTTAGGAGCTTGTTTCAAACCATACAAAGATCTAACAAGCTTACAAACTTTATGTTCTTTCCCTTTGACAACATAACCTTCAAGTTGATCCATGTATATTTCCTCATCCAATTCACCATTCAAAAAAGCGGTTTTAACATCCATTTGATGAATAACAAGATTATGAATATTCTTTTCAATTCTCAGAGATGAAAAGTAATATGTTTAACAAGATATATAGAATTATGTTCATTCAAAGAATAAAAGACTTATCTTCATATTTTAAGCATTCCACATGGAAACATCCATCAACATAATCTACTCTTAAGATTGTTGGAAATTTTGGTCGATGGATGCTACTTCCGTCACCAGATTTCGTTTCCTACAAAATTCCACAAATATAATATTTTATTAGTAAATAAATATGATCAAATTAATGTCATAATAAGCTGAAAATAGAATATCAACACTTATCTTTTAGATTTGCGAGCCACCACTAAATGATTACACTTCAAAAAGAGTTTAAGGTTGAGGCGTGTAAACACTGCCCTTAAGAGTAGATTTCGCCCCTCGAAGACA
>BDJD01003560.1:0-18427 GCA_002564525.1 Rosa multiflora
AGTGTAAGGCCCAATCTTGCCGATCTTTGGAGGGGGAGTGGAGTCTCGGTTGATAGCCATCTGGGTGTGTTTGATTTGGAGCAGAAACCAGAGGAAAGTGGTTGGTGGGATCTCTGTGGATTATGAGTTTCTGGGTTTGGAAGAGAAGAAGAAGAAGAAGAAGAAGAAGAAAGTGGAGTAGATGGGGAGGTGAGAGAGTGGAGTACAGATAGAAGTAGTGAAGTACTGTGGACTGCACGCAATCCAATTGGTCAGATCTTTGTCTTTCACTGTTTCCGACTACACTACTCCTTGTTGGGCTTTTAATGTTAATTTTAATTAATTATATAATAGGAAACAGGAAAGGTTCGTTGGAGTGGTGCTGTTATCTACATTCTACACCTTGTGACAAAGGTCCGTGTATTTAGGGTCACACTATATTTGTCATTTTTTTTCTTCCCTTTTTCTCGAATAAGGTATTTATAGAGTTACGTGATATACAATGAGCAAAGTAAAATTCATGGTGATCTAGATTTTGTTAACTTACGACTGACTAGCTATTTTAACAGAAGATAAACAACTCTGCGATATCCGGAGGAAAATCTAGGGTTGGAAAACAGAGTTTTGTTGATGTGGCTTGTCTGGCGGCGTCCCCACGTCGATGGCGGCTTCTGGCTGCGTCGGCGTGTGGTGGACGTTGCCGGACAGGTGGTGGACTTATTAGTTTCTTCTAGGGAGAGAGAGTTTTGGCGACTGCAGCATCGAATGACGACGGTTTTCTTTCTCAGGCCTTTGGTTGGGTCACGACAGGGGTAGAGGATCCTGGTTATGGATCTGATGGGTGTGAGCGGCTGGGATGGTTTCACTCTGAGGGGGAAGGGGATAGGAAGGTGGAGAGTCAAAGGGTGGTGGTGGTCAACAAATCCAGGCCTATGGTGGCGGTGCAGATTGCTCCCTCTTTCATGGTTTTCAGTGCTCTTCTTTGTCAATGGTCCAGTTTTGGTCCTAGATATGGTCGGAGACTATGTAGATAGTGGAGGTGGAAGGCCACATGGCGGGCTTGGGTGGCTACAATGGGGTGAGATTGTGCGGCTGGGATTAAGGCAGTGGTTTGCTAGTGGTTGGGGTCTGATGTCAAGGAAATTGGAAGCGTGTTGCGGTTGTCGAATTCTCTTTTCTATTAGGTTTTTAGTTTGTGGTTTTTGGTTAGGTTTTGGTTTTTGTTTAGGTATAATAAGTCCCTCCTCAATTGAGCGAGGGTTAGGTTGTTTTGGTTTCATTGGTGTGTCGTGGTTTGGTCTTTTGTCGGTGCTTTTTGGTTATCAACGTGATGGTGAATCACCCTTACACGTGGTCTGGCGGTTTTGAATCGCGGTGTTCGAACAGGTGAAAATAGTTCAACGTAAGGTTGGTGGCTGGGTTGTATCGATACATGCTTGGTGGTTACTCATTGTAGCTCACGGGTATGAGCGTAAAATTTGGTTAGTGGTTGAGCCTTTTTGGCTCATGGAAGTCACTCATGTTGACGGTCCCGTAACTATGGATCTAATGCTATGTAATCTGTTTGGTTATTAATGAAATTTTCATCTTCTCAAAAAAAAAAAAACAGAAGATAAACAAATGATTAAGGAAGAATTTTAAGAATTGTACACGAACTATTGTCCAATGAGAATTAAGGTTATTTTACTTTTAAAACTATCACATTAGTAAATGACTTTACAAACCCGACACACTTTTAGTACATACCGTCAATAACAACGTTAATTCTATATTATTTTTTTTCATTTTTCAAATGTTAAATTTGTATTTTTGTTCTCACTCTCTCTGATGCCACTACGTCCCCAACGTCTTTCCTCTAACCCTTTGTCTCCTCTCTCCCTCTCCCATTTTGCTCTCTCAAATTCATCGTCATTCATCGGTGGCTATTAATCAAGGTTTAGTTCTGTATTACGCTCTCTCAGACCACTATCTTTACAATTCTAGTAAACCCAAATAAACTAAAAGAATTTTGAACTGTATATCCCTAAATGAGATACATGAACATGAAATTCATCGACGATGCCTTGCCGTTGTCTCTCTGATTGGCGGGGGCACATCGTTCTCGCTGCTTGAGAACAGCTCAGTATCGGTCCAGTATTAAAGTCTGTGTCGGTTTCTGAGTTAGGAGCTGATTTGTTCAAATCCAGCATCAGAATCTCGGTCAAATGGTTCGAATCCATATATAGCTTCTCTTTTATCTGGTGTTGGAGATTGTATTGATTTCTATCTTCGAGAGGAGATTGGTGGCTTACTCGAAGCATGATAAAGCGAGGTTGAATTTCTGAAGCTCGTGCCCTTTGACTCCGGTCTTGAGGTAGAAGAAGGCAGACTTGATCGTCGGAGAAGGAACGCCATAAATTTCACTAGCGATGCAGAGTAGGTCGATGGCAATGTGGCAGAGCTTGGCTAGCTCTTCTTCTTTGGAGGAAGGGAGGGAGCGGGGGGTGGTGGTGTTGGAGAGATTGGAACTTGGTATGCTTGGAGAGAGAGAGATATGTTTTTTTTTTCATCATCCTTGAAAAGACAAATTTGCCCTTCAAATATGACAAAAATCATACAAACTAATAGAGTAGATGATGGAATGTACCTAAATTGGATCGGGTTTTCAATCCCAGGTACTAATGTAATAGTTTTGAAAGTATACTCACCTTAATTCTCAGTGACCTATACCATGTACTGTTTTTTAAAATTTTCCCTTTGATTAATATTGAGATAGATTACCAATCCAACAAAATACCTAAAATGAAAGTTGAATTTTAACTTTTGCTAAATTTTCTAGCTATATTTAGGTACAAATGAGAGACATGTTAACTAGTGAAGTACTAGTCATAAAACAAAACAAAAAAACAAAAAACCCTAGAGAGAGAGAGAGAGAGAGAGAGGATGAGAGCTCTATTAGGGTTTCTTTGCAGGGTCCTGGTACTTTTTGGCAGAGGGATTAAATCTTCTAATCTCTTTGGCTACCTTGACAATGATTATAATGGAGGAAGCCTTCGGCATTGTTCTCCTTCATGGATAGGAACCTGGTTCCTATTTCTCTTTCTTGCTGTCTTGATTGGGGTGACAATATTATAATTTTGCAATTTCCTTGCCACAGTTAGATCGGGGCCGGAAATCATACCTTGGCCCTTGGGGATGCCTGGGGATTTCCACGTACCTGCAAAGTTGTTGTCAGCGGCAGGTTTGGTGGTTCATGAGTTTTTGGGCATACAAGGAAGCACAGGCTTGGAAGCGTTTTCCTGAATGGTGATTGTCGGATTGTACTGTGGTGATTGGGGTCGGCATTCAGGATTTGACTTTTGGTAGTGGTTGGGATTCCAACAACTATTCGGTAGGCGATAGGCTTAGAAATTTGGGTCATGGGGTTGTCAATGGCAACGACATCTTGGTAATTGTTGACGGATTGCGTGGGCTGCGGGGGGGACAACTTCCTTAGTGGCATCTTACCCTCTTAAGTTACGACGACGCCATGAGTTGTGGCTGTGGTGGATGTAAGGTGGCTAGTGCAAGGTGCATTAGGTTTTGGAGCTTTGGGCTGGATTTGGGCTTGCCTCTACAAGTTGGCCTGGGGCTTCTTACCTTTGGGCGTCCCTATTTTTCTTAATCTTTTCTAGGGTTTTGGATCTTGGGTTGGGCCCTTACTTCTCAGCTTTGGCAAGAAGCCGTCCAAGGTCGACCACATTGAGAGCGGGAAGGTACTACCTTGAGTTGAGAGTAACAATTCCTCTTCTAAATCATTGTAAGCACTCGACTGAGGTAGATTTTGCCATCCGATAGTACTAGTCACAAGCATCTGATGCACCATATGCAAGCATTCACAAGGAAAAGTTCATCTTCTAATAATAGGGGAGTAATCCTACCTATTTAGCATAGAGGTATCCCCCTGAGTATAGAGCAATTATAGCTGGACCGCTCACCTGCGGGACAACAATTAAAGGACAAAAAGGGACAAAATGATAACAGCCAAGTGATTTTAAATGAATGGATCAAACGGGTATAATAGCAGAACCATTAAAAACCTTTTTTCTTTTCTTTTTTTACCAATTACCCAATCCCGTCTCTTTGGCCACAGTGCCTCAATCAACCAAAGACTCATGCCTGAGTTTCTTCTCTTTCTTCCTCCCTCATCTGAATCCATCATATGCCATCTGAGATCGATCACAGTTTGCAAGTTTAGAATCAAGAATAGAATTCGAATTAATAGAGGAATAAAAGAGAGTTTGATGAAAGCAGTGATTGATCGGAGTTGGAGAGAATTTCTGCATATGAAGGCGGAGATTGATCGAAGTCAAAGAGAGTCCCTTCTATAGATACATACTTTGCAGGTGCAGAAAGTATTGAAGGCGTTTGTTGTCTTCGCATCGGTGATCGAACTAAAGCTATATATGTCAGAATCTTTTATTCAATCTTTTTATCGAAATAAAGTTTCATTCTTTTCTTGCTTCCCAGTTCAATTCATTTTTTGGGGGTGCTTTTTGTTTATTTAATTAAGGTACAGGGCTTGTGGATTGGTTTAATCTTTGGTCTCTCTTGTCAAGCAAGCACACTTTGTTGATTACAAAGCTCAAGAAATGGACTCGATCTAATTTCTCTCAAAATCTTATAGAAAGGAAACCCAGTTTTGGAGCCTAGCTAAATACATGTGGCATAAATCTATACCTTATAAATTGTAAAATATTTTGATACTATGCCTTAAAAGTCAATCAGATGTAGGGGAGGCTTTGAGTGATCTCAGATGGCATATGATGGATTCAGATGAGGGAGGAAGAAGATGAAGAAATCCAGGCGTGAGTGTTTGGTTCTATGACCAAGGAAACGAGATTAGGTAATGTGTAACGGGAGTGTTTGGTTTTTAATGGTTCTGCTATGGTAATTTTTGATCCATTCATTTAAAATCGAATGGTTGTTATCGTTTTGTCCCATTTTGTCCCTTGATTGTTGTCCCGCTGGTGAGTGGTCCTTGCAATTATAGTACAAGTATCCCCTTAATTGATGGAAATACTAAAAGTAGGGCTGGGCGTCCGGACCCGAAAGATCGAGGGACCGACCCGGACAGAGCAAAAATGCCCAATTCGGTTCGGTTTTGATATGGAAATTATCGGTTCGGTGTGAAGACCGAGAATGAAGTTTATCGGTTCAGTCTTGGGCTTCAAAAATACTGGGACCGAAAGCCCGAACCGACCCGATTTATGTATCTTTTGCCACTTGTCAGTCTATGACTGGGTTATATAATAATACCCTAAATATTAAAAAAATAAAAAATAAAACAAATTACCCTAAAAGCTAAAACAGTCAAACACTCCACTCCTCCCAATTTTCCCGATCATACCCTAAATATTAAAAAATAAAACAAATTACCCTAAAAGCTAAAATAGTCAAACACTCCACTCCTCCCAATTTTCTCGATCTCAGATTCTCTCTCTCTCTCTCTCTCGAAAGCAACTGAGCGACTGAGCCCCAATTTCGTGCTTCCCAGATTAAAACCCGAAGCCGTTCAACCCTTCAGAGTTCAGACTCTCTGTTTTGCAAAGTTCATGGCTTCTCCCTAGATTTCATCCCACAGTTCCGATTCCAATCCATCCCAAAGTTCCGATTCCAATTCAAATTCAATAGCCATTGCTCTTCCAACACCAACTGATGCTTCAAGGGTTCAGACGATTCCCAAAACATTCAAGAGCTCGAAGAGGAAGGCTGCTGTGAAGAAAAAACGTGGTGCTGGTGGTGGAGTTGCAGTTGCTGGACCATATAATGATGGAGCTACAATTGATGGAGCCAGCAATGTTGTAGATGATGCAAATGCAGAAGACAAGGAAGAAAATTCTGCTGGAAGATCTTGGGTGTGGTTGCACTTCAAGAAGATCGAGAAGCCTCAGTTCAAGATTAATGATGGTAAGAAAGTTCAAACTTGTGTTAAAGAGAGGGTAAAATGCAATTACTATGGTACTGATCTTGCATGTGATAGTTATGGAAACGGAACTAGTTCACTTAGGAGACATATACAGGATGTTTGTAAAAAATATCCGGGTAAGGTTGATTTAGAAAGTGGGCAGCAGGTGTTAAGTACTAGTGGAACTAAGGAGTTAGTTATGATTAAATGGAGTCAAGAAGCTTGTAGGGAAGTAGCCTGCAAGATGATAGTCATGGATGAGTTGCCATTCAGTTTAATCGAAAGGCCTAGCTTTAGATATTTTTGTCGTGTGGCTGTGCCAAGGTGGGATGTACCTTCTAGGAGGATTATTGTGAAACAGTTCCTGTCTATGTATAAAGATGCAAAAGTTGAGCTGAAGAAGGAGTTAAAGTCTCATTGCTTATGCTTAACCACCGATACATGGACGTCGGTGCAAAATATAAACTACATGGTTTTGACTGCCCATTTTGTTGATTATGGTTGGACAATTCACAAAAGAATAGTAAATTTTAGGGTGATTCCTAATCATCAAGACACTAGCATAGGGAAGTTGTTGGAGGCATGTTTGCTTGATTGGGAAGTTGAGAGAGTGTTGACCATTTCTGTTGATAATGCAACTGCAAACAAGGTTGCAATTGACTACATTAGGAAGAAGATGTTAGGCTAGGAGAAACCACCTGTTCTTGGAGGCAAGTACCTGCATGTTAGGTGCCTTACACATATTCTGAACCTTATTGTTAGATCCGGGCTTAAAATGATGGAGAGATCAGTTGCTTCAATTAAAAATGTGATACGATATGTTCGGAGTAGTGGACAAAGGCTCGATGTTTTTAAAATGTGTGAAGAGAAGGAGAAGGTTGAGAGCAAGAAGGTATGCATTCTCAATGTGCCAACAAGGTGGAACTCCACCTTTCTAATGATAGACACTGCATTAGAGCTGCGAAAAGATTTCGATAGAATGGCAGATAAGGAGGACAACAAGTACGAGAAGTACTTTGATGAGGATGAAGAAATAGATGAGGAAGATGATGAGTTGCAAGTTGGAGGGTCTGATTCAAGGAAGAAACCGAGAAGAAAAAGGATAGGGCCACCGGTTAAAGAGGCTTGGGAGAAGGCTGCAGTGTTTGTGAGGTTCTTAAAAGTCTTCTATGATGTGACAATGAGGATTAGTGCCTGAAATCACTCAACATCATGGAAAGATTTTCATGATATAGTGGCCATCAAATCCGAGATTGATGAATTGTTCACTAAACCTCATATGTGCACTGGTTCGGAGACTACAATGATCTTGTTCCATTTGGGTGTGAAGATGAGAGGGAAGTTTGATAAGTATTTTGGAAGCTTGGAAGATTGCAATCAGCTTTTATTCATTGCCTTGGTGTTGAACCCAAGGTTCAAGATTAGAAACTTCGAAAGTATCTGCAATAAGTGGCTGAAGATGGAGACTGATGACATTAAGAAGCAGTCTGCTGAGCTTAAATAGCTTCTAGTGCCTCTTTGTGATCTGTATAGCTCTAGTTTGGTGTCTTCAAGGACTGGAAAAGCTAGAAGTACCGAGAGCTCAGTTAGCCAAGGTAGCAAATCAAGCTCCAAAAAGCCAATTGAGGCTACTGGAGAAATAGCCGACATGGAACAAGATTGGGAGAGAGAATTGGAAGACTCTGACGAAGCTGTTGTTGGACATGAAGTGGACAGATACTTATTGGACCCAATTGAGAAGCCTCTGAATCCTCAAAAGTGGGATATATTGGAGTGGTAGAAGATGAATGGTGTCAAGTATCCTAACCTTGTTGCACCTGCCAAGGATGTTTTGGCAATACAAATTAGCACCGTCGCAAGTGAGTCTTGCTTTAGCACTGGCAGAAGGGTCATTGATCCCTTTCGGAGTTCTCTAACTCCCAAAACAGTGGAAGCATGGATATGCTACCAAAATTGGATCAGGTTTGAGAGCATCAACAATGTTCAATATGTTCCTACTATTGAGGACATTGAATTTTATGAAAGTGTGAAGAAATGTATGATTGTAGACTGCCTTGTTACTTTTTTTCAAGTTTATTCCACTTTTTTGTCAGTTCTGTGACTTTTGATATCAAATTTTAATTTTTTTTAACTTTATTTGCACTTTTGAGTTTTGCAAAACATGCAAGGGAAGAAGGTTCCATAGTGGAGCAGACTGAGAAGCCATCTACCAGCAAATCATCTAAAGCATCAAAGACAAAGACTACACCAAAATAAGGTAACTGCAGTACCTATTTTTGTAAATGTGCAATCAGCCCTTGTGTTTTTGTAAATATGAAATATGTTTTTGTGTATGTGAAATCTATTTTTGTTTTTGTAAATGTGCAATTAGCCCTTGTGTTATGATGAAGAACGATTTGTTGTGTTGGTTTTTTTATGTGCATCAGTGCTTTCTGATAAGTACTATCATATTGTACTTGTAATGTTGTAGAAGTTGAAATGTTAAATACTTAAATGTGCAGGCTATCAAATATAGAATACGTAAGTGTGCATGAATTTTGTGATTTGTGAATGCGGATTGCAGACCGGAAAAGTGGAAGTATGGAAGTGGAGTTGTGGAATGTTGAGTTGTGGACTTGTTGAGTTGTTGATCAAGCCGAATAGCTAGAGGCCTGGAGAATGGAGGCTCAGTCTTTGATCATCTGTGACTGTGTTTTTTTTTGTTTTTTTATTGTGTTGTGGACTGTTATTGTTTGATCACTTTTATGTATTGATGATTAATTCATTAGATTGCATTCTGCAGGCTTGCAGCAATACACATTTCATTATGTTTGTCGATCTATTTTAGAAATTAGAACTTTGTGACTTTATAATTTGTAATTTTGTATTGTGGACTTGTATTTCTGTTGATTTGTGGACATTGCAATATTGGAGGTGTTGTGGACTTTGTATTCTTCAGGCTTGGATAGTTGGTGACTAATATGGAGTTGTGGACATTTCTATTGTAGCAATGCTCAATTGCACATTGCATTGTGGACTTGTATTTATTTTGATTTGTAACTTCTGTAGCTATGTTGATGTGCTACATTTGCATTTGTATTTGTATTTCTTTTTATTTGGATTGATGTGTTGCAGACTTGAAGTTGGTTAACTTGGTTTAGGGAGATCAGTTCGATACTTTGATGTGTTGTAATTTGTATATTGGATTTTGGATTAATGGATTGCAGAATGCCATATTTATCTGTTATTAGACAGCATTGCGGGCTAAATGGCTAAATGGCCTTGAAAAACAGAAACAGGCAGAACATGCCTTCGAGAAACAGGAAAAAACTGAGCTGTGTGTTGGGCGCGAAAACCCGAGTAGGCCCGTCTCAGTTCGATTGTATGTCGGTTTCAGGTTTTGAAAAAGCATGAACCGGCCCGGACCGATCACTTCGGGCTCTGTCTCAGTTTCACTAGATTTTCGGACCGGGCCGTGCCGAGCCCAAGCCTAACTAAAAGGGTTAATAGAGGGATAGTACAAATACCACCAAGCTCCCTAAAAATTTGTAGGTACCAAAAAGTATATTTCGTGATAGTTTAGGTACCGTATGAGGATTTTACCCTTAAAACAACATAACTCATATTGTAGCGTGTCCGAAACTACACATTGATGGACACCAGACATTAGATAAATTAGTTCTACATCATGTTTTTGCTCTAGTCTTCCCTTAATCTCTCTTGGTGTGTTTGGAAGAGAAAATCATGAAATCCGTATGAATTTATAAATGATGGAATCTTTAACTCCATCAATCTAAAATTCCATTGATTGCAATTTTTATTGTTTGGTTGTATCTATTTAGGATTTGAAATGTGTAATAAATTAAAAAAAAGTTTAAGATAGATAAAAAATAAAATAGAAAAAAGCCTTGTTTTGAAAATGAAAATTGAACACTGCAAAGAATTCGTAAATGACACATTTTTGTGGAAATTGAAGTAAGGAATTTAAATAATGAATTCATTTGTTTTTTTTCATAGAGAAATTTAGAATTTCCAAACTGATAATATCAAACGAGGGAATTGGTTTTTATGAATTATGAAATCCTCACTTCAATTAAATTCCATCATTTTTTTTCCCTCATCCAAACACACTTCGTGTTTGGTGCACAACCTAGATGAAAATCTCGAATTCGAGAGTCGTTTGTAAACTGATATTCAATAACTGCTCCGAGCACAATGGCGTTAGTGACATGATGCATAAGACTTTTGAATCTTATTCAACATCTTCATTGAATGATTCTAGAAGAAGAAATGTGTAATGATTACTTGATTAGGAGATGAGAAAGATGAAAATTTATAAGATAAGGTTGTGTGTGAATAAAGTTGAGTAAGGAAGCCTATTTATTGACATCATACAAAACATGATAAGGTGATAATGACACGTGACACAACCACAAGCTTCGAAATCTTATCTAAAATATCAGATAAGATTACATAGACAAAAATTGTATGATAAATAGTGTTTTAAGTGATCATCTTAGTTGAAAATAGTCAGTGATTGTTTTTGTTTTATTTTTCCAACAAATTATCGGTGATTTATATGAACAACAAAAGTGTCAATGCTTGATTAGTGGAAAAAAAAAAATCTTGGTATTTCTTTTTACCCAAAATTAATATCGCTTTAGGCTTTCCGAAATCTTCATCATTACTATTTTACGTCAAAAAATATGTGAGCAATGGTTGTTCTAAACCAATAACTTAACGGGTAGACTTGCTTTTTTTTCTTTTTTTGAGAAAAAAAAAGGAAAAATTACAATGAAAAACCTATAACATCACCAAAACCAAACTGATCAAAATTAAAAGCAGAGAGCAGGAAATGGGAGCCTATTCCCGTAAATCTGGAGATGTTGATTGACATGACCAAGGGAGGTGATTGCATCGGCCACAAAGTTCGCTTCACAAAAAATATGCTTGAAAGAGATATTCTCAAACCTTTGTGCTATAGATTGGATATCTCTGACCAAAACTCAATTAGCCAAGGAGGTTCACATTTCTTGTTGAATAGTCAGTGATAAGCTTAGAGGGGTGACTTGCTCTAACGTGCTAATTTACTCTCACTCTATGCAAGGAATCTGTTGTTCACCAGCAACTAGACGGAACAGATTGCGGTTTGTGGTTTGCCCTCAACTAGTATGGAGGAATAACTTTTTCCTTGTTCTTGTTCTTGTTCTTCAAAACTTAATAGCTCGACCAAAAACAGAGAGGTGAAGTAATCTCACCAATTATCCACATTACTCCATACATGAGATCTATGGCTCCATGAAGAACCTAGGACCATAATTTTCCAGAACATCGAACAAAAGCAAACTAAACATAAAGCACAGCAATACTGCTGATGTAAAACTAACCACAACCAGAAACCAGAGTATTAAAGGTAGGCGGGACAATCTAACCATACTAGGACTATTGATATTGACAACAAAAAACAACCAAAGAATGTCAGACTGACGAATCAAAAAACTCCAAACTACAGCACCAAGACCCTGGCAAGACGAGACTCAATCTAGTGATTCAAAGAACTTACCAACTCAACTCATATAATTAAACTGAGTCTGAATCATTGTTCCAAAAAAAAAAAAAAAAGGAATTCTCAATGACATAATTGCAAGGAAAATACGAGTGGGATGACAATACAAATCCTAAAGGAATGACAGATACATCGTTTTCTGAGAATCTAAGGATATACTACGACTTATTCAAAAAGCCAAAGAAAACACAAGACTATCAAAGAAATATTGACTGCTGCAGAATCAAAGAATACAGAACTATACGGAGATGCCCATAGAGCAGACCAAAAATTAACTTGATTCCGCAACCAAAAAAGATGCAAAACTTATCCCAATCTATCTTTAGCTCTACAGAGACTGTGAGACTGTCAGAGACTACGCGAATGGGCATAAAGCAGACCAGAAATTAACTCAATTCCACAACCAAAACTCATGCAAAACTTATCCTAGTAAATCACTAGCATTATAGGAACTGATAATGACTCAAAGACTGTCAATGGGCATAGAGCAGACCAAAAATTAACTCGATTCCACAACCAAAACACATGCAAAACTTATCCCAATATATAATTAGCATTACAGGAACTGATAATGACTCCATTTCACTGACTAAGAGGGTACATACAAATGCTGAACAACAGGAAAACAGCTATATTCAATTTTATAACCATAACAGATGTATACGGCTGTGTAAAGTGCAAATTGCAAAATAAGAAATCAAAGGAAGCATAACTGTAACAACTGTATCTGGCTGTGATAAGTGGAGACAGCAGAATGCGTAATTGAAGGGAAACTAAAGAGCATGTATCTCCGGCCGTGTTAAGAGGAAACAAATGCATAACTGAAAAGAAACTAAAGGCAAAGATCAGGGCAGCAAACAAAAAGAAGCCACATCCTTCCAAGGCTGAAAAATTGTCAAGTCTCAAGAAAGTGAAGAAACCATCTCGGCCAGAAAAAGGAACTTAATCTGGACGCAAAAACAACACCGCCACGTTCTACAGAGTTAGGGTGCTGGCTTCTTCAGAAATCTGCCTCACAATCTTTCCTTGTATATCTTTTCAGCTGGATGACATATTTTAAATGAGTAAAGGAGAGCTGGAGAAATATTCATTACATATCTAACTAGCAATACGTTACTATTAACAAGCATCACCTTCATGTTTGGTTCAAATTACAGAACCTGAATTCAGATAACACAGGCATAATAATAAACTAAGCCTACATATATAAACCTACCTGTCCATTATATACTACTAACCTGACAAGGAAGATTATTCATTGTCCGTACTGAAGGGCAGTCTCACACAAACCTCACAAAAAACAAACATTGTTTCAGGGTCGCTCTTGGAAATAACTGAAATGTCACCCCAAGCCAGAACAAATCCATATAAGAAACTTTCAGAACCTAAAGAAGTCCCGACTAATGTAACAATTGTCAAGAGTGATTAGTGACTGAAATAGCAACTTCTGCCTGACTGATTCCTTCAAATTATCTGAAATGTTGCAGTTGAAGGCTTCGGGGCGCCCTTTGATTACACCATATTACCATATACTCTCAATCAGACTACAGAGTTTGCTAGTGAAAGCTCATGAAGCTCACTTCCAAATTATCTGAAATGTTGCTGTTGAAGGCTTCGGCGCCCTTTGATTACACCATATTACCATATACTCTCAATCAGACTACAGAGTTTGCTAGTGAAAGCTCATGAAGCTCACTTAACATCCACTCTTCTCCAGTTTGACCACCAAGGACAATTGCCCTTGTCCCTCCAACAACACACGTGCTGTGTCCCCAGGCGAATCTTGGGGGCCGCCCCGGTACATTTAATATTCTCCATGTAGGTTTCTCATCAGTTGGGTCCAGAAGATAAAGTTGTGAGGCAGAGTGAAGACCAGCAACAGACCCACCAAAGATCAAGATTCTCCCACCTGGGAGGCTCACAGCGACATGATCAAGTCTAGGAGGAGGAGCCATTCCTCCTGGATTTCCAGAACCGGGCACTCCACCTCCAGTGACACACCTCCAGCATGGTTCATCCTCACTCAGGTCCATTGTAAAAACATCACTCGAACGAAACCTAAGTGGCCCACTCTTGGCAAGGCCCCCAAACATCAAAATCTTCCTACCACCATATACAGACAGGGTGTGACCTAATCTGGAAGGGGGCTTCCATGCTACTGGTATCTCTCTCCAGACAGGTCTTTCCATCGAGAGATCAAGCAAAAAGGTATCACTGAGAAGGACTCCAGAGTCTGCACAACCACCTGAAACTATCAACTTGGTGCCATCAAGAGTGCAGGAACTGTGCCATGATCTTGGAAGAGGAGGAGCCAACCCAGATATTTCACGCCAAGTTGGAGGTTTTGCATCCAAATCCAGTACAAAAACATCATTTAGCAAACCCTGCCTACCACAGCCTCCAAATACCACCAAATGTGACCCATTCACACAAGAAAGTGTATGGCCCCAACGACCAGGAGGAGGGGAGCTCACTTGGACATGCTGCCACTCTGGGTTATTGGCATTCAGATCCAATACGAAGGTGTCATTCATTGGTTGCATATTAACCCCTTCACCACCGAAAAGAACTACACGATTACCAACTGCACAAGCACTAAAGTTACAGCGTGAGGGTTCCACAGCACCTCCAACGGTGACCTTTCTCCACGTCGCTGCTTCAAGAGTGGTCAGTTCACGCGCCAGCCTACCCCAACCTAGCCTCTTTGCACCTGGCACAGCCTGTAAAACACGGGTTGTTTCACTACCCCATGCATTCTGGCAGACCACTCTCCAAAGGTCCTCATTCTTCGTAAGCTCATAGAGTCGCCTACAGACTGATCCAACAGATGCAATGTCTCTAGGCGTCAAGTTAGATAATATCTTGAGAGCAATAACCTCATCACTCAATTGCAATATCCCACAAACTCCACGACAGATATTACGCTCCCCCAGAGGCAATCCAGGACGAAAAGCGGAAAGACAAGCATGAAACCGATCAGAAGATTTTGCAGACTCCTTGATTGTGGTACCAGGCACTGGACCTAGATCAATATCTACCTCCGTGAAGAACTGAATTCCAATGACATGGCTTATCACATCATCATCCCCATATATAGGTGTCAGCCGCAACCTATTCATCATTGGAGATCCATCTTTCCTAAAGTTTAACAACTCTCCTTGGAATTCAATGCCCTCCTCCAGACATCTTTTGATTTCTGAAACTACTGCAGAATCCACTAGTGGATGCCTTCTTTTGGCAAATGGCCCTCTATATTGCAAAAATCGGCTGTGACAAATATACACAACATCAGAACGAAATAAGTAAGGGCGGCAGATATGAATGCATTATTTTGTTATGCAAGCATTCTATTCCAACAAATACAGAGCCGCTAAAAAAAAAATCGACTTGCAATGTCTCCAGATATTTATCATTATACTGTCTGAAACAGGAAGCAAAAGAACTCACATTCCACTTATGCTTCAAGGCCCTTTATGAGGTCAAGTTTAATCACAATATAAAAGATAACTTTATTTTCATAAAAGAATAAAATACACACTAAAATTTTAAGTGACCTCCACGAAACTGACAAATTTACAGTTGACAACTTTATAACTGTGTAAGAAAATTTCCTGTTACACGCTTCCTGCTTACAGACTGCAATTTTGACCCAACTATCAGCCTTGTGTATATTTTTTACAATACCATATAATGAAAAGGATAAATTCTATAGGTTATATATTTCTACAGTCACAAAGTTTATCACTGTCAGAAGTACTAAGGAATATGAAGCCTCAATCTTTTGTTTCCCATTTTTTCACTGAGGTGGATCTTCCACGTGATAATAGCATCAATGACCTTTTCTCCCCACAGAGGATGAACATTGGAACACAGTCTGATCCTTAAGGCTAGAAAAGAATAAATTCTAGGAATCGTGAGGGAAGAAATGTCTTTCTTAGTTCCTAATATCAACATCATTCCAAGTTCACACACATAAGAAGCTCAGCATTGGCCAGGACACTGTGGTAAGAGTGACTAACTATAACACCTTATGAAAGATCTCAAATACCACACTATTAGGTAGATCAATACCATATGAGACCCTAACACAATGTCTGACATGGTTTCTATAACATTCTATCAAAGCACCAACACCAGGTGATACACGAGATCAAATTTACATATTTTCAAGGGCCAATAATAAAGAAGCCCACAACAGGACTTCTATTACACAAAAGAGCTGTGGATACATATTTTCTTTTCCATAAAGGCCACTGACTGTAGCCGCAAAAGCCAATTAATTTTTTGGAAAAAGCCATGACAGTAACAATTTCTACTTTTGTAAAGAGTCTTGAAACACTCCAATTATCAAAAAGACAAACAATGGATAGGAAACCCAAAACTTATCAAGATCTTACATTGTTATCTTACCTACGAGAGAGACGATAACATTTTGCAAACGATACTAATATTCTGTGAATGTCACTGTCCTGACTTTTTCTTGAGGAAAACAGAGGCCCCTTTTTATAACAGGCTCTCCTCGTTTGGACTTTTCTGTATTTCCTTTTTTATTATATGTTCTACAATTATTCAGTTTTTATTGATTGATGCAAATCTGCTCATTGTATGGTTTGTTTTCTCAGGTGTAACTCTAGATGGAACTAAATATCATGTTATAGGAAAATGAAACTCAAAACCATGCATTACCCTATGCTTTTCTTACCTTCTACATTATCTAATATGTTGAAACCCTTAGGATACTTCATTTAAATCAAGTTGGATATGTATAGCAATGTCAGAAATCTTATTTGACATTATACAAAAGACGTCAGCACTTTTCAAAAATGGTGCAAGTCATGACATTATACAAACCAAAATGTTGATCCAATTTCTAAAACTCAGACACAAAACTCATACCATTGAAAAGCATTTCTGATGTTTCTAGAACATTATTAGGAAAATGACTATGAAAGTACAGTCACCTAGAGTCAGATGCTTAACTCATGCCATCCCTTTCAGCCTTAGAGAGTGTTATCCCATAATCTATCATTCTCAAAAATTTCCAAAGGGTTGACAAGTTCAGCAAAACCGTAAAGAGAGTGGGCTACACCTAGCCTAGCCTATCCAGTATCCGATTCAAAAGGAGCTTGAATGGCTGTTTTTCCTCTCTCTGTATAAAGTAAATCAGTCCGGCGGAGCTTGGAATGCTTGCTTGAACCTAGCTACTCTCATTAAAAGTTAGTA
The DNA here is from genome assembly GCA_002564525.1 of Rosa multiflora. Taxonomy (NCBI): domain Eukaryota; kingdom Viridiplantae; phylum Streptophyta; class Magnoliopsida; order Rosales; family Rosaceae; genus Rosa; species Rosa multiflora. Next base: position 16,674 of record BDJD01003560.1, read on the forward strand.
AACTTGCTTAGTGCGAACGTTAAGGAATTCTCTCAAGTGTTTTCTACAGCTTCGATATTAAAGACATTGACTGTGCCTAGAAATACCCAACTCACTCACTTAGACTATATCCCATTATCCTTGATGGACTACTTGTCCATCTCATTTTTTACCCATTTCGTCTTCCCAGCAATCATAAAAATTCTCCACCAAAATCAGAGGAACAGTATATGCACAACTAAGCATCAACGAGATGAACCTTGTCGCATCACATATCTTCTTAACTATAACCTGATGTTTGCCTCAAATTGTCCCTGAACTATATCATTTTTCATGATAACATAAGTTCATAGCTAGAACCTGATATCATTCGCCTCGATAAACTATAGTCTACAAATTTGTACTGGTCCTACGGTAAGTACACACAATTCATTGTATTGCTATTTATCAAATCCTATATCAATAAACCATTATATTTCACCTATATTCACTAGTATATTCCTCCCCTAGAATTTTATTCACCAGACAAGTCAAAATTTTCATTTCGGTACTAAACACGATATGCCCTCGTCTCTAGTCCCATTATTCTACCAATCTAACCGTATAAAATCAACAAACTAATTACTTGCAACTCCAATTCAATTAGTTTGCCTCCAATTCCAATTGAGGAGCGCAAACAAAAACCCTAGACAGAGGCAAATTGGTACTCACAAACTTACAAGCTCCCAAATGCCAAGCAAAGCTACCACCGCCTTCAGCAAAATCTAAACAAGCCATAAACCAATTACGCCGCTCCTCTATCATTTTGCGGCAACAAAAACAACGCATTTCCGAAAATCATAGACCAAATCCATCACCATGCTTCCGAGCGAGAAACAAAAACGAAAGGAATTCCCAAAATTGAAACCCTAAAAAGCAAAGGAAAGGCGAATTAGAGAGAGAAACCGACCAGTTGCGACCGAGGACCTCCTCGGCACGGTATCCGGTGACCATCTCAAAGACGGTGTTGACGTAGATGATAGGATGATCAGGGTCGATGGCGTCGGTAACAACAATCCCGCACGGCGCCGTTTGAAGCAAATTCTCGACGGGGAAGGGAAGCGGACCGGGGCCGGCGGCGTCGTCGTCGTCGAACATGGAAGAGCTGACCTCCCCGTCTTCCTCCTCCTCCTCGGCGCTCAGATCCGAATCGCTGTCCCACTCCATTACTGCTCACTTGGTTACTGGAATGGAAGATATGAGAGGATTGCTTGTGATTTCACCCCATGAAAAGGGAAAGAACGGAATCGAAAGAGATCAGGCGAAAGAAACGAGTGGTGGGCAGTGGGTGTTAGCTCGAGGCTTTTTTTCTGGTCGGCGAGTGGTGGGCAGTGTTTGGCAACCAACGGATGGTCGAGACTTTCGTTTAATTACCTCCCACTACTCTCGGGTCGGGCGGGTCTTCCCGGGCTATTTGGGTTATTTATTACGTGGGGAAATGACGGCCCGTGAGACTCGTGGAACAAGAGAGAAACGTCTTTCGTTTTAAAGAACCAAACAATCGTGATCGGAGTTGTAACTACACGTTGCACCAATTGAAGGGTAACAGTGACAACTAGTAATTATCATTTATAAATTTTTTCTTCGGTGCGGCCGTACGGCTATATCCATTCTACTAAACACTCTGTTTATCCTATAACCAAATTTTTTCTTTAAATTTTAAAATTGTCATTAGCTACAATTATTAATAGAAAACAATGAAAATGAGTTAGTAAAGACTAGGCCTAGCAAACTTT